>QXVZ01003044.1:0-42731 GCA_008931825.1 Phallusia fumigata
ATTTAGGTTGGGTAATTAACATATCCTAATCCCGGGTTTCCTAATAGTTATAGTCCGGACCTGGTAGTCTAGACCGGCTTTGCCACTCATTTAAATGTTAAGTGTGAAACTGAGTTTCAAAATGCCCCCTTGTGCTTTTTTTGTTTACCAGGAACCTAGAATACATTTTGGGCAAATAACATTTTGTAATTTTTTTTAAGCTTGCGCCACAGTGACTGTGCATCAAAGCATTTTGACCGTACATCTGTTTTTGCGCCATATACTCGCAGTTTGTTAATTTTTCACATTCTTTTATCCTTAAGCGAATACAATACAAAAGAATGTCAATAAAATTGTTCGGATTTCGTTAATAGAAGTTATGGAACAGTTTCCAAACATAAACCATGATATCATTTTCTGGTCCGTCACCTGTTAATTTGCAATGTTAATGACGTCATGTTATCGCAATTTTATTCTCCATTTTCTTACTACTTTTATGTTAATGTTAAAGTATAACTGTTTTTCATTTGCGTTACTTTAGCAAGACGACAAACGGTTTTACGTTTAACGAAAAGTGTCCATTTTTTTCCAATGCACCCGCTGCTTGGTGTCGCCAAGTTTGCTGACGAAAATTGCTCGATTTCCGCTTTCGTCTCCGCCTCTTTTGCTTATTTAATCACAACGGTTGACTTAGATTTATAAAACCCAACTGAAGTTGCAAAAAGCTAAAATTGAAAGAAAAAACACTAAAAAATTTTAAACCAGCCATGTGTGCTTTGACCATAAAAGATGCCAACGTCACTTTTTGGCCCCGAATGATTTTGGTTTTAACAGAGCGTGACGGAATGGAGGCTTAGGATCGAAGATAATCCGAGCACTTGGTCTCGGCTCGGTTGAGGAATTGAGCACAACTTGTTGTGAAGATTATCCTTAATGTATGTGACACTAGAGTAGACTTAAAACGGTGGGTTGTTAGGCTTTTTTCTCTGTTATGATGTGTTGTTTCTCTATTATGTTATAGACTATTGATATATAAAGAGAAACAGACATGGATAGATTGAAAGTATAGTATTTTCCGTTGTACCTACAAACAATAATACCCTTAAGACGAGGGAAAGCTTAAAACAACAATCACATTGCTGAGCCTTTCTAGCTTTGCTACCAACGGCACGGCTATCAGCCGAGCCAAACATGTTTGCGAAAGATAAGACTTGGTTTAAAAAATATGTATGTAGGACTACTGTACCGTAAGTCAATGTTTTCATGCCAACAAGCACGAAAATATCAATAAGTCAAGACCCGCAATCTTAATGCGTGATAAATCATATTAAAATTACCGATCTTCGTTGTTTGTCTTAGGACAGCAGATAAGGGGTAGTAGGAGACTCAATACTGTCAGTTCTAAGACACGTTGGTTTGTTTCGCCGACAGACTTATTATCAGCGTGTCATTCAGCGGTAACTCGCTACCAGTTTTAAATCCTATTTATAAGGCAACTCAAAAATACTGCCTGATAACTAATCGTTTGGGGAAGATATTCTATCCGTTGGCAATTAGTCTTCTGTGGCTTTAGGTACAAAAGCCAGGCACTTTTTTTAGTGTTAACAATGTTTTGTTTCAGTGCAAACAATGTTCTATATAAATGTATATCCACAGATCAGTTTTACAGACAGCAATTATGCAAGTTTCAAACCAACAACCTGCTGCAGATGTAGGAACAACTTTGTATCAAATGTATGAAAACACTGGAAAGCTTATTGTGTTCTACAACGCGGTCAGTTTGTTGTTTTGCCGAAATCACCTTGTTTGCCTAAATCACCTTGTATACGTCTACCAACACAAATACTTAAGTCTTGGTTGTTATAGGATGTTGTCGATGAAGAACCACTTGCAGGACTCGCCATTGATGCGGGAAATCTTCAGGAAGCAGGAAAAGATGTTGGATTTGAAGTTAAAACATATCCCAATATGAAGCGCCAGCAACTTTTCGACAAACTTGACGAATGTAAATGAAAATTGAAATATTTTTGTCATCATGTTAGTCCGGATTAACAGCAAAAGTTTTCGTTAAATTTGGTAAATAGATTGGATTGGTTTTACCAATTTTCATTAAAGTATCGCCTTGTCCTTACATTAAAAGGCATCTGTCACGTTTTCCTATGTTGTAGACGCAAACATGGACCACAGTAAATACACATGTTTTGCTGTGGCGATTACAACACATGGCGGCGGAAATGAGGTTTTATGGGCATCAGATGAAGACGAATATGACGCCTCTTACTACCTAAGGGAAGTACTCGACAAATTTCGAGGAAAAAATTGTCCAGCACTGAAAGGAAAACCAAAGCTTTTTTTCATTGACGTGGGTTTTTTATTGTGGTTGTTTATTATCAAGAGTTTTTAAGCCAGGAGACAACATACATGTTTTACGCGACAGGCCTGTAGAGGTAGCGCCGAAGATCGAGGAGCACCACATACATCTACCCAAGGAACGGTCGCTACTGGTCCGACCGAAGAAACAAAAAGCAAAATACTGACAGTTCCAGTAGAGGCTGACTTCCTGGTGGCACATTCGTCATGTCCAGGTTGGAACCAACTAAATCTGTGCTCAAGTAGAACTTGTTCAAATAGTTTTACATGCAGATTACTATGCAACTTCTGAAGCTGAAATCGGATCCATTTTTATCAGAAACTTATGTGCTGTTTTGCAAAACGACCAGTTAAGCAATCTCATTGATGTAAGTTGTGAACTGTGATGCAAAATCAATGTGGTGATAAAATTTTGTTAACTGGTAGTCATACATTATGCTCATTTGTTTCGAAATAATTATAAAACATCGTGTAAAGTAACTGTGTAAAATATCAGATTGTTTGAATTGGTTGCAGTTGTGCTTTAAAATCATTATGGTTGTTTGAAATAGTTTTCTATGAATTTCATAGATGCTGACAAATGTAAACGACATGACTGCCAACGAAAGCTGTCGGGATGGTGACATACAGATGCCAAGTTTCACAACCCAGCTTACTGCTTCACTACAACTTCGCCAACCAAGCGGAAGGGCACAGATGCCAGAATTGTAAACAAGCCGCCGTAACCAAGACTGCTTTAATGTGATAGGGACGCGTCCGAATGCACTACATGCACATATAGGAGCCCAATCCAAATGCCAATTTGTGTCCAATGGATAGCGCGCAACTATTAAGTTACTGTTGTGAGTTGCCATCATAGCTGTCACTTACCGTCTTGCGATTTAAGTCCAGTCTTTCACACAATCTGGTCAAGTTGGCCGAGTTTTGCAGCAAAAGTCTTGTAGCAATAAGATTTGCGTTTAAGATGAAACCAAGTCTAATACGTTGTTGTGCAGCGATTTACAACCAATAGTATCGACAGTCCAATACTTACAAAAAATACGTTGATTGGTAATATCACGATCAAAGTAAATGGGCTGAGCAGAACCAGAAGCCGAGTCTTCTGTAGCCAGCAGCGTGGCTATTTTTGACGCCCGTTGCCCGACCGCGCATCACTTGTATTGGTAAACGAAAAAAAATGGTGGCGGAAAAAAATCTGGTAAACAACGCATAGCGATAAAAAAGTTCAAACAAAGTCGTTCCTTTGCATTAGATTCTATGTGCTCAGTTAAAATGAACACTTCCAGTTTTGGCCCGTAACTAGTAATTACACAGAGATGACGCAATGTCAGTTCAACCATTTTTACCGACGTGGCTAAGTCATTGGAAATCATCATCAATTTCGCATGCACAACATTGTTACACGTTATTAATTTGTTTGTTTATTCTTGGGACTTTCGAAACAACCTTTTTTAGAAATTACAACATGGCTAACGAGGAACGTGGGCATTTTTACATCTTTAGCAAAGAGGTAAATTTTGTTGTTCTGTTAGTCGAGGTGTTTTAATAATGTCATCGGTGGTATTTTACAAACCTAAAAAGGCTTAACTTGCAAAAACAGGAAACGAATTCACCAACAAACCATCACTTAGAAACTTCTGCTTTGTAGATAAATGTAGATGAAAGAATGCTCGAAGAAACCGGAAAAGATTTACATTTTCAAGTCAAGAATTTCAAGCTTTCGCAAATGCGAGACGTCGCATCCGGTTGTAAGCATTGTTTAATTGTTCAATTAGAAGTTTGTGTTAAAATATACAATGCTATGTTTTCAGACATTCAGGCCAAGTACGAAAACCACGATTGTTTCATCTGCGTGATAAAAACGTATAGTGCCGAACACGATGTGTTATATGACGAAAATAACGAAAAAATTCTGCTAAAAAACTTTGTCTACCGTTTCCATGGCAACGAGTGTCCATCCTTGCATGGAAAACCGAAAGTTTTTATTGTCCAGGTCAGTGTTTACTCCTTATACTTTGTGCGAAAAATGTTCATTTTTGACACACAACATCTCTTCAAATTTCTGAACAACAGGCGCCGTATCGCAAAGCAAAACTGGGAAATGGCCGCAAAGAAGCAAAAATCACAATCCCAGAAACAGCTGATACTTTGATTGTTTACTCCACCTCACCAAGTAGGTTTTTTTGCTTTAACATTATTTACTTTCTCAACGCCAAGTGCAAATGGACAAATTTAGAATTAAAAATTCATTCTATATCTTGGAAAAACTTATATAACCAGGTTTATTAGCTAACAAACCAGCAGGGGTTATTGTAAATGAGTTTTTGAGTTGCTTGAAAAGGCTTATAGAAGACGGAAACTTTAAATGCGATGGTTATGTGTAGCTATAGTGACGTTTAAAAACTTGTGATTTAGTTTTAAAAAGTCTTTTCATACAGAACCCGGCAATCAGGATGAAAATGGAACCTTGTTTATCGAGACATTGTGCGATCATCTAAGCAACGCACCAGCTGGAATCGACTTGGTCAAAGTAAGTAAACAGTATATTTATATGCCAGTTTATGCCAAGAATTTGTGGTATAAACTACAGGCTCGCGAATTGTAATTAGGTTTTTTTTCGTTATGAATAATGTTATGAAGAATAAAATGACACAAAATGTTGTACACACTCCTTTGTTATGCATATTTACCATTAATTTGCTTTTTTGCTGGGTAGCTTAGCTATTAATTGAATTCTAGATTTTAATATCACATTAATAATTGTGTTATTTCGACACTAGCATGCCTTATCAAACAGTTACCTGCCTAATAAACTTACAGGTTTTGCAGAAGTTTTTTGTAGACGACATCATGAAATAGTTTATCGTTTATTAATTTTTTACAGATTCTTTCCATGGTCACGTACAAAATGTCACAACTGGTGGGTTTACATGTTCCTTCGGTGACAAGCCAGTTACGAAAGAAGGTGTATTTACGTTAGAACAAAACCACCGTAAGGCAATGTTTAAAATACATGAAACATTTTTCCAGTATTAAAAATGATTAATGCAGCTTGTCACTGGCTTTGTAGTGGGTTTTATAGAGCCAACATAGATAAACAGTGCAACAATTTTCAGGGTCAAGTGCTGTCTAAATAAATATACTTTTATGTAGATTTATACAAAAAAGAAAACAGTCCAACAAAATGTTTCCATAATAATTTAAAGGGCATTATAATTTACTTGTTGCCGGTTGGCATCACCTTGCAGAAAATGTTTCGTATGGAATTTGTAAGTTTCCGATAAAAATGTATTCAGATTTTTGTTGTATAAACCGTGGGGCCGTTGTAGTTTAGTAAACCACTTTTAACCGCCATTTATTACTTGCTGTGTTTGTATTTTGCATATAATTCCGCTTTCCTGTATCGCTGTACATCCCTAATAAAATCATAACCGTACATAAACATCGTGGCGTGTAAGATAATCAACAACTGTTAAAACCTTGGTACCAAACGTGCACGTACTGTTTTATTACATGTTTTATTACGATTAAAGAGTAAATTTTACTGCAATAGCTAACATGACTATTTGGGGACATTTCGGATCAAAAAAAGTAACAATTTTTTATCGCAGTTACATATTATTCCCAACCCACATGTATTTAACATTTGTAAAACAACATGTTTGCAAACTACCGATTTTGCAAAAGGCTAAATACAACAAAATTAGACCTATGTTGCCATCTAGTGGCAATTTGTTCACAAATACTATTATCGTATTCAGCTATCGTATTCAACATTATGTTTGTAAATGTAAAATATTTGCTTCAACAATCAAAGATTTGTAAGAACATTGAGATTTTAAATAAATCCTTTCGTGTCATTTTAACTATAGTGACAACGAATAATGTCATGTTTTATTTTTTCCCGTAGTGAAAACACCGTGCACTTTAACCATTGATTTCCGAACTTAACTTTCTTACAGAGAACAGAAATGAGCCATAGGGTAAATCTTAACCCAAGTTAATGTTATGAGGTTTTTTGGAACATCTAGCACAACTACATGCGCAAATTGTGGGGGTTCATAACAAACAAAAACTAATGGGAACGCTTACCGAATATGCATTTATTATTACGGACAGTATCTTATGCATCTGCCAAGATGTGTAAACATTGTAGCGCAGTTATTTAAAACAACTGTTTTTTGTTTCAACTAAAAATCGGTGATTTTTCATGAGAAAACGGAATTAGACACCAACATTGGCCAATCTTTAAACTGTACGGGGACTGCAAGTTAACCGCTTGGTCGAGTGGTTCAAACAAACAATGGCATGTTTTACAAACTGACAAATTTTATCCAATTTGGACTTTCTTCAATAACTTGACTTAATGTTGAGGGGCTATCAGGGTCGGACCTAAACCCACCCACAAGACCCAATCTAATACTTGTAAAAGCCTCCATATCCAACAAAATATTGCATGCCCACACACTTCTTAAGCACAAAATTTGGAAACTATTTAAAATGGGGATTTCCCCTTCTCCCAATATTCATGGCTGTTGTTTTGGTTTTTCTTTCACCAAAGAGTCAGACATTTATTCATTGTTTAGCATGGCGGACAAGTCTGTGCCTTTACCAAATTGAGTTCACACTAAACTAACGGGGGTAATCCCGTATAACCAATTGGGGCTATGGGGTCAAACGAAACAGATGGCACATCTCAAAAGGAGGGGATCCATAATTGTGCAAGGCATAAAGTTGTTTGGCGGATTGTGAGAAGCAGTAAAACTCTGGTGCCGTTACAAAAATCGAGTTATAAAAAGTCGCTAAGCGATGATACAATTTGTCGTTGTATAAAGACAATAGTAAAAATGTATGCAGTATTTTATTGTTTTTTTCCAAAGAAAACAATTTTGCAACTTTTTTGTTTGTGGCCGCGGTTGGTGGCACGAAGCATGGTACAAAACGTAATTCGCGAACAAAAGCATCGGTATTAATTTGGTAAGGCTACAATCATGGGTAAACGATTGCTGTTAATCACAACATTACACTACGATTGACTTCCTTGGACCAACGCATATCATTCAACAATTCCCACGTCAGGACATAGCGGCGGAAACCGATGAACCTCTTCGTTGTTTTTGTTTGATGCAGTATGAGTTTTCTTTGCAAATGTTTGAATATGTGCTGGTTGTTTTTTTGCAACAGCTTTTAAACAAATGCAGATGATATCATAAACGAAACCACCAGTATGGGTTTTGCTGTTGTGGTCCTAAAGTTAAGAACTTGCGTGGGGACAAAAACATAATAATTAACGGGTTGAAAGTTTGGAAAATTAATATTTGAAGTTATGCAACAAACTCGTATGGTTGCAGCCTCCTGAACCCTTTTAAGAGGGCAAAATCACCTTTATGTCGTTGATTATATCTTTTCTGTATACTTTTGTGGCTTTAGACTCTTGTATTTCTTTGATCATTTAATGTTTTATTAGGTCATTTTATTCTGTTGAAACCACGGTATGTGAGCAAAGATTTTTTCATTGTATGACCCTTGCATATATCTTGTTTATTTGCAATTTATAACCGCTAGGCACGAACACACATACTTCCCAAGCAAAAACTGTAACTGTAAACTTGTTTCGGTTTATTGTGATTCGTTTGTATTTTGTTGATAAATATCAATGAATTAGCAGAATATTACGAGTTAGTCTGAATAGTTGTGACAATTCTGGAAACGAGAAAGGAAAAGCACAACTTTGAATAAAAGTAACGTATTTCTTGTGCGTGTGTGCACCAGATTCAGACGTATCAAGGCAGGAACAAGTCGCTATGTATTTACGGCATTTGACTTCACCTTGGCGTTCAATTTGCCAACTGGATGATAAACTACAACGCTTTATAACCACACATAGTTTAATCGTACAACAATTTTTTAACATGCCCGAAACAACAAGCGTCAATGTGTGAAAATACCGCATTGTATTTCTTAACAACTATAGCACAACACCGTATATTTATGTGGCACAATGCGGTTTGCGCCCTCGTGGGCAATCGGTTGCTATTAATCATAACATTACACCACAACTGACTTCCTTGAACCACCTCACGTCATTAAATAATTCCCGAAACCTATGCAACTTTGTTGTTTTTCTTTCAGGCAACCCATGAGTTTTCTTTTGAAATTGATTGGATATGCAATATGTAATGGGTAATTTATTCGCGACTATATATTGTTTAGCATCAACAATTAAAAGTTTACCAACAACCACGTATGGCTGCAGCCTCTTCAACCCTTGATGGAATCACCTTTCAGCCGGTGGTTGTATCTTTTCTGTGTATTGATCCATTGTCCAATAAGTCTTGGATTTATTTGGTCGGCCAATAATAAAAAGTTTCAATAAATCATATTATTCTATTGAAACCTAAATTATGACGGGTAGTCATTTTAAGTAGTGGTGGCAACTCTTCTGTTGGAAAGTCCACCAGCAAATATTTTCTCAAAAAAGCACCACAAAAATTATCAAAGTTTTGCCGATTTAAAAAAGCATCAAAATTTTGGTGCTGTTACAAAAAGCGAACCACAAAAAGTTGCTAAGCGATGATACAATTCGTTATTGTCGTTGTGTAAACTTTTTTTGATTTCTTTGAAATGAGTTGATTGATGTTTGGGAACGCTTAACAAATGTGATACGAAAACGCATGAATCAAGTCATTTTAACCTTACGCAGCAGCTTTTCATAAACAGCCCTAAAACAACAGGTTGTCATCAGATTTACATGTTTATGACATTAGTAAAGAGTTGTGCAATCCTTTTTCCAAAACAAAACAATTTTTGCAACTTTTATATTTGCTTGCTACGTTGAACGGCACTAGGCTTGTACAAAAATTTAATACGCCAAATCAGTGTTGATTTGGTTTAGGGCTACAGTCATAGGTAAACATTTCCTTTGAATCATAACATTACACCACGATTGACTTCCTTGTACCAACGCACATCATTAGACAATTCCCACGCCAGGACATAGCGGCGGAAATCAATGTACCTCTTTGTTGTTTTATTTAAGGTAGGACGAGTTTTCTTTGCAAATATTTGGATATGCATTATGTGCTGGTTGAATTTTTCGCAACACTTCGCAACAGGTTTTAAACAAGTGTACAGCAATAATAACCGAAACCAGTAGTATGGGTTTTTGTCTTTGTGGTCTACGATTGGTTTACGAATGATTTGTTCCTTGCAGGACCGCACGTCACCAAACAATTTCCACGCATAAATAAGCTGCGAAACTAGCACTCACCATCATTATTGTTTAGGAACAAATTATATTTACCTTTTTCTTTAAGCTGTTGTTTTTCCGTAAAACTTCAAAACAAATACTATAGAAGTCGATAAATCATTAATTATTACCGACTTCATCAGTAACCCGTTTACGTAAACATCAATATGCAATAAACCACCTACTACAAACTCACATGTTCTCCAAGTAACACATTTGCCTATTCTGTCAATGCTGAGTTGATGGTATTTTTTATAAATACCAATATACCTGAGTGGTTTGACCTGAGTACACTGGTAACTGAGTGGCCTAACACGTAATAAACAACTTCAACTGCGAGTGATGGCCTGTAAGATTTAATTATGTTTGATATTGAGGTTTTTTAGTGACGCGGCATAGCCATTGCTCCAAGAGGCGACGACACACTGCAGATGCGAGTATGCAAATGAGTAATAAAGATTCGAAGAAACTGTTCTCCCAAGTAATCACGCAGCTTGTACATGATGCCACAATAGTTTTTTTCCACATGCGCTATGTGCTTTACCCAGTTTAACTGATCGTCGAAATATACTCCGAGGTATTTTGTGTGCCTGATCGCTGTATTTGCTGCGTTCCTATGGAGAAAACTTCCGTTGTTTTACTCCAGTCAAGCGATAGCATGTATTGTGTCGTATCCAGTTATCCACGTACGTAAGGTAATGCTTTACGTTTACCTGCAGGTCAACCAAGGACTCTGATGACATGCTTTGGATGCGGTGGACAGGTCATTCATGTAAAGGGAAAAAAGAAGAGGGGCCAGGGAGGAACCTTGAGGGCAGACGTTAGTGCATTATTTTTTCAAAATTTTTTGCAAAGGGGGAATGTAGTGACATTGGTCTGTAGTTAGTGCAATTATCTTGTGACCCTGTTTAATAAATGGGTATCACTTCTGCAATCTTAAGTTCAGCGGGTATTCCCAATGTTGTATACACCAGTTGAAAGTCTCTGAGGGCAGAGTTGAAATAATGCTTATGACAATTTTGATGTATTTAACAGGAATTTTATGGCTGGGCACAGATTTTTGGCTATCAAGAGTGGATATGCACAGTTCTACCTCATCTGGAGTAGTGTCATAGAGAAAGAAGGATAAAAGCTTTTTAGTGGAGGCACTATTAGAGGTGGTGACATTACTGGTTTTTGAATAGATGATTACATTGTGCTTTGCCATCTACTTTTAATTGTGCCGGAGCTTTGTGTGAAGTTTGTTTTCGTGACAACAAACTGTTGATTATTTTCAACATTCCTCCAATCTTTGATCAGTTATTTCTTTTTCAATGAACCTGTGCTTAACGTCACACGTACCGCATCGGATATTTTGAACAGTACAAACACGGCGAATTGTTTAGTTTGCACCCCTGCGCTTTTGAAAGCCTTGGGTAACTTCGTATATGTTAAAATGTCAAAGTCTATGTTAGCCAGAGTGCCAATAAACATATTCCTTTCATTTTTTGGGGGTGGCCATTTAATTTGATACAGTTTGTTCTCAACCATAATCGATTGCAATAGGCTAAGTTTTTCACGAATTTGTCAATTTATTGCCAAAGTTAAGAGCACAAATATTTTTACTGAGCAATGCAAACCCTTTTAGTTTGCAGGTTAGCAACAACGATTCATAAAACAAACACTATGACTCAATGCATAGCACAAAAGACGACTTCCTTAAACTGCATTCTTACCTACACGCAAATGCGCCGGCGGTAAATGAAGCTTTTGTAGATTTGGGCACTCTTCGTTCCGAAAGGGTTAGCCTGGCTTTAACGATGCACACAGTAATAGAGTCAGTTTAAGTTAATCAACCGTTGCCGTTTAAGTGTTTAGGCATTTACTGTGCTCAAGAAAGTTGGAACAAAAAAGAACGTAAACCGCACTTTCGTCCTTCATCTAGAAATGCTGAAGTTATTTCGTTTGTGCGCTGGATTATTTGCACCCAGCAGTATGTCCGACACCCAACAAGTAACAAGCGAATCGTCCAAATCAGTTCCGAAAACATTTTACAAAGAGTATGGATGCATGGGAAAATTGGTCGTTTTTGCCCACACGGTATTTGAGATAATTACTAACCTGATTTTTCTGTATTTGTACAATTTAACGAATCAAAAACTTAATTTAATTTGGATATCTGTTAGAATATTTCAAAAAGAAAACCTCTCGCTGGGTCTAAAAAAGATGCGGACTTGCTTCAGGAGGCTGGAAAAAGCGTTGGATTTGAAGTCGATTTGCACCTAAATTTGGATACCGACGAAATTTTCGAAAAGCTTAATTCATGTAAGTCAACAACGAATTCAAGTTATTTTCATTTGTTTCCTCAGTCTAATCTAAATTAAGAGTCTGTGCTACAACATCACAAATCAAGCTATATAGTTGGGGGGTCAGGGTCAGGATCAAGGGCAGAGTGGTCATGTCTGTAAGTGCCGTGTTCCTACTACCAACAGTCACAATTCATCAGCACTCGGGAGCACAGGTACATTGGTACAATCGTACATACAAACTTGCGAACATGCGTTTTCTATAAGAATTAGAAAGATGTTTACAAACTAACAAACACAAAGGGTAAAAGAGAAAAGACACTATACTTGTGGATTTACTCAAACTTTGCCGCGTGTATAGATTATTCAATTAATGCTAATATTATTTCCTAGATAAATTAATTAGGAATTGTTGTTAAATAAAGCAGATATTAACAGTTACAACTAAGTCACATGCGAGAGACTACATCATTCGTTTACGAATCTCGTGTAATTGCGCATAAGATTTTTATGGGCACAAAATTTTAAATTTTTAAAGAGGGCAACTTTTCGCCATTGCGGCAGACACTGGTTACAATCCCCAATAATAAGCGTTTTATTTATAGCAATATTAGAGCTTGTCTATGCAGTTTTAGCATTTACTCGCTAAACTCGACAAATAATAGGCCTCGATCAAATACTTGACCTTCCTTAATGCTAGTTAAGCATATTTTACCAAACATTGGTACGGAAAGCTATAAACGATTAAAACTGGCACCAACCGTGTTTGAGTAGGACACTTCTGTGTAAAAAACGATCCGTATGGTCAAATGTTTCCAACACAACACACACGCATTTTTATAGACAAAAAGCCTAATATTTGATTTATTGTTGCAGACAAAACCATGGAACTTGACAAACATACTTGTTTCGCTGTAGCAATTACGACACATGGAGGATGTGAGGATATTTTGTTGGGATCAGACGGCAAACCTTACAAACTGAAAACTGTTCTGGACATGTTTCGCATAGAGAAGTGTGAAAAGCTCAAAGGAAAACCAAAGCTTTTTTTTATTGATGTAAGATTTAGATTAAAAAAATTGTGTCAGGGTGGTGCAATTTCTTCACGTGTTTACGTGGAAGATATTAATGCAACAGGCATGTAGAGGCGGTACCACTGATTTTGGAGCCCGCACATTCACAGATGTGGAAAGTAAGGAAGGTACAACACAAGATGTCACATCAGAAGACACTAATACGATACTAACTGTTCCTGTGGAAGCAGACTTTCTGGTTGCACACGCATCATATCCAGGTTGGTCATTTCCTCAGGATAAACACGATATTTACCAACAACTGTTTGTTAAAAAAATTATTTCCTTTCTGTTCAGGATATTCGGCAGCACCTAGAGCAACAACTGGATCCACCTTTACCAGAAATTTGTGCGAAGCGATCAAAAACGCAGAATTTAGTGACTTAGTTGACGTAAGTAAAACCCACATAAAATATTTTATTTTGCTGTAAAACACTATTCTTCCTTTTTCGAAAAGATGTTGATATGGACAAACGAAACCACAGCAAGGGAGAGTTGGCAGGGAAAACTGATACAGATGCCAAGCTTTACAACACAGCTAACCGCTTCACTGCAACTTCGACCACCAAGCGGTCAGCCAAAAACAAACGAAATGTGAGTATTTGCTGTGTCGGTGATGTTCAATAATAACCTGCACAAATTTTATTTCAATAGATATGGCATGAATAAACCGGAGCGGGGAGATTTTTTCATATTTAGTCATGAGGTAGGGCGCATGAAAATTGCTGTTGGTAGCAATTTGTCGCCATGTATTTTGGACGCCAGCTTAATAACAAATATTAATAAGTAACGTTTTTAACCATTAAGGTTTATTAACGAAAAACATACACCATTGTTTTTACACATACTTTGAGCAAGAGTGTAGTTGTCTCTTTCAGTCAATTGTTTGCAAATTTTCTGTTCAGACTGGAGGCGATGAAAAAAAGCTTGAGGAAACAGGAAAAGAATTAAACTATCGTGTGAAAACATTTAAACCCACAGAAATGATCAAAATCGGACAAGATTGTAAGTTTTACGCAAAACACCATTGTAAGATTAAGATTTAAAAAGCTTTGATATTAAACAGATACTACAGACGGTGACTGTTTCGTGTGTGTGATAAAAACGTACAGTAAGGATTATGATCTACTGTACACTGAGGAGGACCTTGCTGAAAATGAAATCTTAAAACTTAATAACTTTATCTCACTGTTCAATGGAAACAACTGCCGTTCTCTGAACGGAAGACCGAAAATTTTTATTGTCCAGGTTTGCATTTGATAAAACCTTGAGTAGGTTACTATTTTTTGAGTAACCCAACCGTTGCACACAGGCACCGATGGACTCAACCAAAAAAGCGGATACGGATAACGACAACAATACAACAATCATAATTCCTGAAACAGCTGACACATTGATTGTTTACTCAATGTCACCAGGTACGTTTGTCACTATTACGTTCCATGCTTGAATATTGTTGGCTACAATACAAAACAACAATACGCATTGTAGAATCAAACACAGATGGAAACGGCACCTTGTTTATCCAGACTTTGTGCAACTATTTGATACAACACAGGTCAACAAGCGATTTGCTGAGCGTAAGTAAAACATAAATGTTTCTTGATAAAAACGCCAATATCATAAAGTAGTAGTTTAAGAGATATTAGCTCCAAATCTGGGTGTTCTGAAACTCTTGTTTTTCATTAATTTAGGGAATTTGTGTTTTATGTTTAAGATTTGCTGTTTGGTGACAAGAAGAATGTCAGAAGTGGTCGGATTACACGTTCCCACCATTACATGCCAGTTCCGTAAAAAAGTGTATTTGCATTAGATAATTTAAGAGTGACCCTATATATACAGTACACTAAAAATTTAAAAATTTAAAAAGTGAAGTAAATCAAATGCGTATATTTCTGCCGTTATGTAGTGTAATCAGTCGTTTAAGCCAAGTACTTTAATAAACATTTTAGATCCAAGTAAATAAATAAAACACGATATTACATCTATAGCGCCCACTAGAGTATATTTAGTATCTCTCTGGGTTTACGAAATTAAAATGGTTTCGGCCGATTGTAAATCTTATGCATTTTCAAAAATTGTTCACAGGCATTTCGTGTTTCGATTTTTTTGCTTTGTACATTTGTTTCATGTATTACGCAGACGTGTGCCGTGATTGGTTGATTGGCTTTATGCAAACCAGAATCGCTTTGATACTTACCCAGACACGCTGAGTTTATAAAACGCACCCAAAACAAAAGTAAGTTACCACTAAAGTCAAAGACCTGCAGCAGTTAGGTAATTGCAGCTTTACATGGCTTATTGTAATCTTTGTAAATATCGCTGTGTTTTATCAAAATGAAATGCATTGCTTTTGTTGTTTCGATTTCTATTTAAATGCCACAATAAACAAACAGTTTGTGGTGCAAACCTGCTTTAGTATTGTTTCCTGGCAAGCATGGACTTTCCAGTAATGCAAGTAATGCCGTTTAATTTTTACCTAAACTGCTTGTAGTTTGTTTCACGAATCCCTGCTATAGGACGAAAGTCATTCTTGGTGGAAATGAGGGCCACAACACAGGAAAATAACTACATTTTAAATTGGTAGCAAAACAACCGTTGCGATAGTGAAAGACACTGAAAAAACTCGCATGTGCATGTAGCCACCTGTGGTATTTGCAGCTAAAGTCATTGTCAGCGTTGTTTGTTCAAATAGAAGTTTAAAATGAAAATATACAATGCAACGTTTTCAGACATTAAGTCCGAAAGTACGAAAACCACGATTGTTTCATCTGCGTGATAAAAACGTATAGTACCGAACACGAACGTTTCCATGGCAACAAGTGCCCAACATTGCATTGAAAGCCCAAAATTTGTATTGTTCAGGTCAGTATTTAATCGCAACACTTTGTGCAAATAATGTTTGTATTTTACACATAACACCTCTTTGAATTTCTGGACTCTTAGGCGCCGTATCGCAAAGCAAAACTGGGAAATGGCCGCAAAGAAGCAAAAATCACAATCTCAGAAACAGCTGATACTTTGATTGTTTACTCAACATCACCAAGTATGTTTTTTACTTTAAGATTATTTACTTTCTTAACGCCAAGTGCAAATGGACAAATTTAGAATTAAAAATTCAAAATCGGCGAAAAAATAATTCTTTTTCTTGGAATAAAACGCCGATAACCACGTTCATTTGCTAACAAACCAGCAGGGGTTATTGTAAAAGAGCTTTTGAGTTGAAAAGGCTTGAAGCAAACGGAAACTTTAAATGCGATGGTTATGTGTAGCTGTAGTGATGTTTAAAAACTTATGATTTAGTTTTTAAAAAAGTCTTTTCATAAAGAATCCAGCAATCAGGATGAAAATGGAACCTTGTTTATCGAGACATTGTGCGATCATCTAAAAAACCACGCACCAGCTGGAATCGACTTGGTCAAAGTAAGTTAAGCAGTATTTTTTATATGCCAGTTTATGGCAAAAATATTTGGTAAAACTGCAGGCTACGAATTGTAACTAGGCTTTTTCGGTCTGATAACCACAGTTTGTTCGTCAAAATGTTGTGAAGAATGACACGAAATGTTGTAAATACGCCTTTGTTATGCATAACATTAAATTTACTTTTTTGTTGCCTATCTTAGTAGTTAATTGAAAACTAGATTTCAGTATCACAGTAATAATTGTGGTATTTCGACTGGAACAGAGCCTATCGAAAAAGGGCCCGCGTAATAAACCTACAGGTTTTGCCGACAAAAAAATTCACGACGTAATGATATAGTTTATCGTTTATTAATTTTTTACAGATTCTTTCCATGATCACATGCAAAATCCGCAAGGCTATATTAAAATACGTAAAATATTTTTCCAGCATTAAATAAGATCAATGCACCTTAGCTCTAGCTTGTAATCGCTTTTTACCGAGTTACAAAATTAAAACAGTCCAACAGGATTTTTTGATCGTTGAAAAAAAGTGCGTTATAATTTATCTGTTGCCGCCATCTCATACAGTTGGCATCACCTTGCAGAAAATGTTTCGTATGGAATTTAAAAAGTTTCCAATTAAACTGTATTCCGACTTATGTTGTATAAACCGTGGGAACGTTGTAGTCTAGTGAACTCTTTTTATCCGCCATTTATGATTTGCACAGAATGCCGTTTACCCGAATCGCTGTATGTTCCTATTATAACCATAACCGTATTTAAAGATAATTAACAACTGTCGAAAACCTTGGCACCAAACGTGCACTGTTAATTAATACATAACTATTGGAGCAACAAAACTAAAACAAAAAAATATTCTGCAAATGCGACGCATAACGACTTTTTTGAGCAACTTGGGATGAACAGCGTAACATTTTTACATCGCAATTACATATTATTCCTACCCCACATGTATTTCACATTTGCAAAACACATCTTTGCAAAATACCGATTTTGCCAAAGCGGAATACAAGATCACAAAATTATACCTATGTTGCCACCTAGTGGCAAAGTGTTAGTGATTATTATTTTACCGTTCAGATTGCAAAAAGACCGATCAAACAAATTTTAATAACATGACTGATAGCATGAGGATTTAAGTCGATACATCAGTATTTATAAATGTAAACTAGTAACATATTTGTCTCAACAACCAAATACTTGCAAGAACATGGGGATTTTAAATAAATCCTGTTGTTTCATTTTACCTTGAAGGAGAAATAGTGACAACTAATAATGTCATGTTTTGTTTTTAACCCGCAGTGGATAACACTCTGCACTTTAACCATTGATTTCGGAACTTAACTTTCTAACAGAGAACGGAAATGAGCCATAGGATAAATCTTAACACGAGTTAATGCCATAGGGTTTATTGGGAAATTTGGCACAACCACATGCTAATTGTGGGGGTTCTTAACAAACAAAAACTAATAGGATATGGTCGCAGTATGAATTGCAGCAGTCAGCACTAAGAATATTATAAAATCGATATAAGCTTACATTGCTTTTAGACGTGTTAAACATTTTTTCGTATAAAATAGATACTGCACCCACAAAACTGCAAAGTCCAAACAGATTACGTTTGGGTTTTTCGGAGTGTTCGAGGGGGGGCAATTATGTATGATATCTTGAAATGAAATCATTGACAAAAGATTGCTGTACATAATGATACAGCAACATTGACTTCCTTGACTTCCTTTCGTAAAACCTCAAAACAGCTGCTAACCGAATACGCATTTAATATTACAGCAGCATCAGTATGTGTGATTGAAATTTTAAAACTTTTCCTTCGAAATTTTTTTTCTGGCACAATTATTTATTTTTCTTGAGTTTTTTTTGGTTGGGCGAAGTTCATCCGTTAAAGTACATCCGTGATTTTAATCAGTCACCAGAAACTCTATTGATCACAAACGCATCCCAAAACTATAAGGGTGGGTTTCACCATATTGCCACTCCACATACGCAATATTTAAATGACATGTTTACTACCGTCTCTACATTGGGTCCCATAGTTAGCTGTGATTTTAAAACATGATTGTTTATTCAGGCAGAAACGCATGGGTGCCCACACATGAAAAGTTGTAGATCATGCATCTGTCTAGATACATGTAAACATTGTAGGGCAGGTATTTAAAACAACTGTTTTTAATTTCAATTAAAAATCGGTGATTTTTCATGAGAAAACGGAATTAGACACCAACATAGGCCAATCTTTAAACTGTACGGGGACTGCAAGTTAACCGCTTGGTCGATTGGGTCAAACAAACAATGGCATGTTTTACAAACTGACAAATTTTATCCAATTTGGACTTTCTTCAATAAGTTGACTTAATTTTGAGGGGCTTTTAGGGTCGGACCTAAACCCACCCACAAGACCCAATCTACTACTTGTAAAAGCCTCCAACTTTTTGGTTTGTGGCCGCGGTTGGTGGCACGAAGCTTGGTACAAAACCTAATTCGCGAACAAAAGCATCAGTATTAATTTGGTAAGGCTACAATCATGGGTAAACGATTGCTGTTAATCACAACATTACACCACGATTGACTTCCTTGAACCAACGCACATCATTAAACAATTCCCACGCCAGGACGTAGCAGCGGAAACTGATGAACCTCTTTGTTGTTTTTGTTTGATGCAACATGAGTTTTCTTTGCAAATATTTGGATATGTGCTGGTTGTTTTTTTCGCAACAGCTTTTAAACAAATGCAAATATTATAAACGAAACCAACAGTATGGGTTTTTGCCTTTGTGGTCATAAAGTTTAAAAACTTGCGTGGGGGCAAAATACATAAGAATTAACCTAAAGCGGAGTCAATGATTAGAAAATTATTATTTGAAGTTGTGCAACAAACAAGTATGGTTGCAGCCTCTTTAACCTCTTTTAAAATCACCTTTATGTCGTTGATTATATCTTTTCTGTATACTTTTGTGACCTTAGACTCTGGTATTTCTTTGGTCATTTAATTATTGTTTCATTTAGTCATTTTATTCTGTTGAAACCACGGTATGTGAGCAAAGATTTTTTCATTGTATGGCCCTTGCATACATATTGTTTTTTTTGCAATTTATAACCGATAGGTACGAACACACATACTTCCCAAGCAAAAACTGTAACTGTAAATTTGTTTCGGTTAATGTGATTCGTTTGTATTTTGTTGATAAATATCAATGAATTAGCAGAATATTACGAGTTAGTCTGAATAGTCGTGACAATTCTGGAAACGAGAAAAGACAAGCACAACTTTGAATAAAAGAAACGTATTTCTTGTACGTATGTGCACAAGATTCAGACGTATCAAGGCTGGAACAAGTCGCTATGCATTTACGGCGTTTGACTTCACCTTGGCTTTTAATTTGCCAACTAGATGATGAACTAAAACGCTTTATAAGCACACATAGTTAGTTTCTTACAACAATATTTTAACATGCCCAAAACAACAATCGTCAATATGTGAAAATAGCGCATTGTATATCTTAACAACCAAACCACAACACCGAATATTTAGATGCCACAATGCGGTTGCGCCCCCGTGGGCCATCGGTTGTTGTCAATCATAAAATTACACCACAACTGACTTCCTTGAACCACCGCACGTCATTAAAAAATTCCCACGCCAGGACGTTGCGGCGGAAACCTATGCAACTATGAACATGTAATGGGTAATTTATTCGCGACAACGTATAGTAATTGTTTAATATCAACAATTTAAAGTTTACCAACAACCACGTATGGCTGCAGCCTCTTCAACCCATGATGGAATCACCTTTCTGCCGGTGGTTGTATCTTTTCTGTGTATTGATCCATTGTCCAATAAGTCTTCTTTTCTGTGTATTGATCCATTATCCAATAATAAGATTTATTTGGTCGGTCAATAATAAAAAGTTTCAATAAATCATATTATTCTATTGCAACCTAAATTATGACGGGTAGTCATTTTAAGTAGTGGTGGCAACTCTTCTGTTGGAAAGTCCACCAGCAAATATTTTCTCAAAAAAAGCACCGCAAAAATTATCAAAGTTTTGCCGATTTAAAAAAGCATCAAAATTTTGGTGCTGTTACAAAAAGCGAACCACAAAAAGTTGCTAAGCGATGGTACAATTCGTAATTGTCGTTGTGTAAACTTTTTATGATTTCTTTGAAATGAGTTGATTGATGCTTGGGAACGCATAACAAATGTGATACGAAAACGCATGAATCAAGTCATTTTAACCTTACGCAGCAGGTTTTCATAAACAGCCCTAAAACAACAGGTTGTCATCAGATTTACATGTTTATGACATTAATAAAGAGTTGTGCAATTCTTTTTTTCCAAAACAAAACAATTTTTGCAACTTTTATATTTGCTTGCTACGTTGAACGGCACTAGGCTTGTACAAAAATTTAATTCACCAAAGCAGTGTTGATTTGGTATAGGGCTACAGTCATAGGTAAACAATTGATTTAAATCATAACATTACACCACGATTGACTTCCTTGTACCAACGCACATCATTAGACAATTCCCACGCCAGGACATAGCGGCGGAAATCAATGTACCTCTTTGTTGTTTTATTTAAGGTAGGACGAGTTTTCTTTGCAAATATTTGGATATGCATTATGTTCTGGTTGAATTTTTTGCAACACTTCGCAACAGGTTATAAACAAGTGTACAGCAATAATAACCGAAACCAGTAGTATGGGTTTTTGTCTTTGTGGTTTACGATTGATTTGTTCCTTGCAGGACCGCACGTCAACAAACACTCACGCATAAATAGGCTGCGAAACTAGCACTCACCATCATTATTGTTTAGGAACATATTATATTTACTTTTTTCTTTAAGCTGTCGTTTTTCCGTAAAACTTCAAAACAAATCCTATAGAAGTCGATAAATCATTATTCATTACCGACAGCATCAGTAACCCGTTTACGTAAACAGCAATGTGCAATAAACCACCTACTACAAACTCACATGTTCTCCAAGTAACAGATTGGCCTATTCTGTCAATGCTGAGTTGATGGTATTTTTTAAAAATACCAATATACCTGAGTGGTTTGACCCGAGTACACTGGTAACTGAGTGGCCTTAACACGTAATAAACAACTGCAACTTGCGAAACAAATGAAAATAAACTTAACACAACTTGAAACTGCGAGTGATGGCATGTAAGATTTATTTATGTTTGATATTGAGGTTTGTTAGTGACGCGGCATAGCCATTGCCCCAAGAGGCGACGACACACTGCAGATGCGAGTATGCAAATGAGTAATAAAGATTCGAAAAAACTGTTCTCCCAAGTAATCACGCAGCTTGTACATGATACCACAATAGTTTTCTTTTCACATGCGCTATGTGCTTTACCCAGTTTAAATGATCGTCGAAATAAACTCCGAGGTATTTTGTGTGCCTGATCGCTGTATTTGCTGCGTTCCTATGGAGATCGAAAACTTCCGTTGTTTTACTGTTAAGCGATAGCGTATATTGTGCCGTATCCAGTTATCCACGTACGTAAGGTAATGCCTTACGTTTACCTGCAGGTCAACCAAGGACTCTGATGACATGCTTTGGATGCGGTGGACAGGTCATTCATGTAAAGGGAAAAAAGAAGAGGGGCCAGGAAGGAAAAGTGAGGGCAGACGTTAGTGCATTATTTTATCAAAATTTTTTTCAAGAGGGAAATGCAGTGATATTGGTCTGTAGTTAGTGCAATTATCTTGTGACCCTGTTTAATAAACGGGTATCTCTTCTGCAATCTTAAGTTCAGCGGGTATTCCCCATGTTGTATACACGAGTTGAAAGTCTTTGAGAATAGGGTTGAAATAATGCTTTTGACTACTTTGATGTATTTAACAGGAATTTTATGGCTGGGCACAGATTTTTGGCGATATTTGAACAGTACAAACACGGCGAAGTTGGATGCCGTAGTTTAGTTTGCACCCCTGCGCTTTTGAAAGCCTTGGGTAACTATGTAATCGTTAAAATGTCAAAGTCTATTTTAGCAGAGTGCCAATAAACATATTCCCTTCAATTTTTTTTTTCGGGAAGCCATTCAATTCGACACAGTTGTTCTTAACCATAATCGATTTCATTCCGATATAAGTTTTTCACGAATTTGTGAAAGAATTGCCAAAATTAACAGCACAAATCGTTTTATTCAGCCATGCAAACCCTTTAGGTTTGCAGGTTAGTAACAACGATTCATAAAACAAACACTATGACTCAATGCATAGCACAAAAGACGACTTCCTTAAATTGCATTTTTACCTGCGCGCAAATGCGCCGGCGGTAAATGAAGCCTTTACAGATTACTATTTGTTACAAATGCGTTAGTCTTCACCGATGCACATAGTAATGAAGTCAGTTTAAATTGATCATCCGTTGTTTAGGCATTTACTGTGCTCAACAAAGTTAGAACAAAAAAGAACGTAAACCGCACTTTCGTGTTTTATCCAGAAAAAAAGAAGTTATTTCGTTTGTGCGCTGGATTATTTGCACCCAGCAGTATGTCCGGCACCCAACAAGTAACAAGCGAATCGTTCAATTCAGTTCCGAAAACATTTTACAAAGAGTATGGATGCATGGGGAAATTGGTCGTTTTTGCCCACACGGTATTTGAGATAATTATACTAACCTGATTTCAATAATTGTACAATTTAACGAATCAAAAACTTATTTTATTTGGATATCTGTTAGAATATTTCAAACAGACAACCTCTCGCTGGGTCAAAAGTAGATGCGGACATGCTTCAGGCGGCTGGAAAAAGTGTTGGATTTGAAGTCGATTTACACCTAAACTTGGATACCGACAAAATTTTCGAAACGCTTAATTCATGTAAGTCAACAACGAATTCAAGTTATTTTCATTTGTTTCCTCAGTCTAATCTAAATTAAGAGTCTGTGCTACAACATCACAAATTACGTCAAGCTATGTAGTTGAAGGGCCAAGGCCAGGGAGGTCATGTCCGTAAGTGCCGTTACTACTACCAACAATAAATTATAAATTATTCAATTAATGCTAAATATCTTTTCATAAATTAATTAGGAATTGTTGTTAAATATAGCAGATATTAACAGTTACAACTAAGTCACATGCGAGAGACCACATCATTCGTTTACGAATCTCGTGTAACTGCGCATAAGATTTTTATGGGCACAAATCTTTAAATTTTTGAAAAGAGGGCAACTTTTCGCCATTGCGACAGAGACTGGTTACAATCCCCAATAATAAGCGTTTTCTTCATTGCAATATTAGATCTTGTCTATGCAGTTTTAGCATTTACTCGCTAAACTCGACAAATAATAGGTCTCGCTCAAATACTTGACCTCCCTTAATGCTAGTTAAGCATATTTTACCAAACATTGGTACGGGAAGCTATAAACGGTTAAAACTGGCACCAACCGTGTTTGAGTAGGACACTTCTGTGTAAAAAACGATCCGTATGGTCAAATGTTTCCAACATAAAACACACGCATTTTGACAAAAACGCCCAATATTTGATTTATTGTTGCAGACAAAACCATGGAACTTGACAAACATACTTGTTTCGCTGTAGCAATTACGACACATGGAGGATGTAAGAATATTTTGTTGGGATCAGACGGCAAACCTTACAAACTGAAAACTGTTCTGAACATGTTTCGCATAAAGAAGTGTGAAAAGCTCAAAGGAAAACCAAAGCTTTTCTTTATTGATGTAAGATTTAGATTCAAAAAAAATTGTGTCAGGTTGATGCTTCTCACGTGTTTACCTGGAAGATATTTATGCAACAGGCATGTAGAGGTGTTACCACTGATCCTGGAGCCCGCGCATTCACAGATGGGGAAAGTAAGGAAGGTACAACACAAGATGTCACACCAGAAGACACTAATACGATACTAACTGTTCATCTGGAGGCAGACTTTCTGGTTGCACACGCATCACATTCAGGTTGGTCATATCCACAGGACCAACAAGATATATACCAACAACTGTTTGTTACAAAAAATATTTCTTTTCTGTTCAGGATATTCGGCAGCATCTGGAGCAAAAACTGGATCCACCTTTACCAGAAATTTGTGCAAAGCGATGAAAAACGCAGAATTTAGTGACTTAGTTGACGTAAGTAAAACCTACATGAAATATTTTATTTTGCTGTAAAACACTATTCTTTCTTTTTTGAAAAGATGTTGATTTGGACAAACGGAACCACAGCAATAGAGAGTTGCCAGGGAAAACTGATACAGATGCCAAGCTTTACAACACAATTAACCGCTTCACTGCAACTTCGACCACCAAGCGGTCAGCCCGAAAAAAACGAAATGTAAGTATTTGCTGTGTCGGTGATGTTCAATAATAACCTGCAAAAATTTTATTTCAATAGATATGACATGAATAAACCGGAGCGGGGAGATTTTTTCATATTTAGCCATGAGGTAGGGCGCATGAAAATTGCTGTTGGCAGCAATTTGTCGCCATGTATTTTGGACGCCAGCTTAATAACAAATATTAATAAGTAACTTTTTTAACCATTAAGCTTTATTAACGAAAAACATACACCATTGTTTTTACACATACTTTGAGCAAGAGTGTAGTTGCCTCTTTCAGTCAATTGTTTGCAAACTTTCTGTTCAGACTGGAGGCGATGAGAAAAAGCTTGAGGAAACAGGAAAAGAATTAAACTTTCAAGTGAAAACATTTAGACCCACAGAAATGATCAAAATCGGACAAGATTGTAAGTTTTACGCAAAACACCATTGTAAGATTTAAACAGCTTTGATATTAAACAGATACCAAAGACGGTGACTGTTTCGTGTGTGTGATAAAAACGTACAGTAAGGATTATGATCTACTCTACATTGAGGAGGACCTTGCTGAAAATGAAATCTTAAAACTTAATAACTTTATCTCACTGTTCAATGGAAACAACTGCCCTTCTCTGAACGGAAGACCGAAAATTTTTATCGTCCAGGTTTGCATTTGATAAAATCTTGAGTAGAGTACTATTTTTTGAGTAACCCACCCATTGCACACAGGCACCGATGGGCTCAATCAAAAAAGCGGAGACGGATAACGACACAACAATCATAATTCCTGAAACAGCTGACACATTGATTGTTTACTCAATGTCACCAGGTACGTTTGTCACTATTACGTTCCATGCTTGAATATTGTTGGCTACAATACAAAACAACAATACGCATTGTAGAACCAAATACAGATGGAAGCGGCACCTTGTTTATTCAGACTTTGTGCAACTATCTGATACAACACAGGTCAACAACCGATTTGCTGAGCGTAAGTAAAACATAAATGTTTCTTGGTAAAAACGCAAACATCATCAAGTAGTAGTTTACGAGGTATTAGTTCAAAAAACAAGGAATTCAGAAATTCTTGTTTACAATAAATATAAGTATTTGTGTTTTATGTTTTAGATTTGCTCTTTGGTGACAAGCAGAATGTCAGAAGTGCGAGGGTTACACGTTCCCACCATTACATGCCAGTTCCGTAAGAAAATGTATTTGCATTAGATATTGTATGAGTGGCACCATGTACAGTACACTATTAGTAATGAACCTAATAATTTATCAGATACGTTACGTTAAATGCTAAACAAATAAAACGGTGAAGTAAATTAAATGCGTGTATTTCTGCTGTTATGCGATGTAATGGGTCTTTTAATTGAGCAAAGTAGTTAATTAAACATTTTAGGTACAAAAATATAAACAAACAAGATTTTACATCAGTGGCGCCCACTAGAGTATATTCAGTATCGATCTGTGCTTTCGAAATCAATTGGTTTCTGCCGACTAAAAACTTCGTTATGCATTTTCAAAAAACGGTCAAAGACCATTTTTTTCTGTTTCAGTCTTTTCGCTTCGCTCACTTGTACGTCCCTATTGTATATTGCTTGCTGTGTTGTGATTTGTTTGTTTCGTGAATTACGCAGTCGTGTGCCGTGATTGGTTGATTGGCTTTATGCAAACCAGATTTGCATTGATACTTACCCAGACACCCTGCGTTTATAAAACGCACTGAAAAAGTAACTTTCCACTAAAGCCATAGACCTGTAGCAGTTAAGTAGTTACAGCTTTAGATGGCTTATTGTAGTCTTTGTAAACATCCCTGTTTGTTTATCAAACGAAATACATTGCTTTTACGAAGATGCAAAGTGTTTTTGAAATAAATGATTACATTAACGAAATCATCAAAATATGTTTTAAATAAGTCGATTTGTAAATACCGTCTGTTTAAACTTTGGCGTATTGTGATCAAGTTAAATTGTGCAAATTATCCTACATTCGACACCAGAAATATGAGCGGGATTGTCTGCTCTCCATCAATAGAAGGGATTTTCCCGACCACGTAAGAACTGCGTACCATATTTATGCTAATATTGCTAATTCTCTGCTAAATCACGTGTACGTATATTTGATACTGTGTGTTAGAAATATACTTTAGCCATGTAGTCCCTATTACATTTTGCCATCTTATTGTAGTTAAAAGGCAACAATTTCTGCACACATAAAAATTGCTTGTTATATTTCAATTAGCATTGTTATGACTTAGATTAATAACGTGTACGTATGAAAGGGTTAAGGTACCATAAACAATTTTTGGTGACGTCAAGAGGATTATCTTAAACATTTTATTTGTATTGTTTTTTTTCAAAGACTACAAAAATGGGAAGGGTTGGTTTACATAAACTATTGAAGCGAATACGAAGCAAACGATTAGTTGTGTGTTTTTTTGTGACGGAATCAAAACAACTTGCATGAATCACAGAGATTCTGTAGAAAAAAAACATTTTTTTGCAAATTTGGTTGCGAAAGAGCAGGTAAATTTGGTTACAATGTTTACGGACTTAGGTTAGTTATGATCTGGGAAGGGTAGGACGAGACGTTGCCAGCCAAGAATGGAAATTTAACCTTTTTCAAAGTGTGTGTCTTAGGTTTGAGGTTTGTGGAAGCGGTGATGAAATTAGAAAACGAGCCGTGCAAATAAAAGTTACATGTCGAGCGGAAGTAGAATTGCAACAACGCAATAGTAAGGAAGACGGCACTGTTTCGTTTGCCCTTGAAATGGTACATATGTGTAGTAAGCTGATAATGTAACGACGCCTGTGTTCACGTTTGGCGTATGTTCTGCAAGTGTGTGCTGTCGTGGTTAGAAGCCAAAACGTTTGTAATTTTTTCGAGGCGATTCTGTGATATCTCGTCTGAGTAAACTGCGTTCTCGCCTAACAAACAAACTTATGCCTGAACTGTCACAAACGAAGAAAGCATGATTGCTATATCATTCTGCTAAGTTTCGTGTTCTGTCATCATTTGAAATATTGTTCGTAACGGCACAACAAGCAAATATATATACATATGAAAAGAGCAAAAGAAAGAAGGCAGTATTGCTCAGTTTGCAGCAGGGGTAAGTGGAGCGACGCTATTATTCTCCAGTCGATACATTTTTTAATGAATCTCAAATTATAATTATGATTGACGTGATATGATTGACAATTTCCATGGCGTGTTTTGTATACGTTTGCAAAGCGTAGCTTAATTTGCTCATGATTAGGCAAATACTAAAACACAGCTTCATTCCAGATGGATAACTTAAGTTATTTGGGTGTTTGTCAAAATGATTTGATTATCGTTTCTGATATTTTTCAGCTAAACAAAGCAAAAGATTTGCAAACTAAAGGCCTTGTTTGCCTTGTTTTATCTAATAACTAATAAACGATTCTCCAGGTGTCTAAATCGTAATAGGATTTGCGATTATCAAATTATATTTTTTGAATTTGGAATTTGAGGCTAGTCTTTAAATGTGGGGCAATTATTAAGTCGTTTACCTATGTTTAAAACAAAAGGTAATTGCATAGGAACTGTTTCATTGTCTGCCATTGAAAACCATCACATTAAATGAAACTATTTTTTATCCAGTAACGTAATTTAGTCAAACAAAATCAATTAAAAATTGTGACGTGATTGACAATCACCCTGGCGTGTTTTGTTACGAATATGCGAAGTGTACCTTATTTTCCATGGTTAAAAGAATTCCTATAGTGGGTGCAATACGTTTGTTTTATTGTCTTTTTCACTTAAAAGCATTCGATATTGCGAAAAAATAATGCACTGTTACCTATAACCAGTGTGATGCTGACAATAGTTGTTTTTGTTGTTGATTTCATTATGGTTCAACTATGAGCACAAATTTTAAGGATTAAAGTGAAGGCCTTATGGTAAACATCACATGCTTCATTATTTTACATTTTCCGTCTGGTTCAAGCCAAACCTAATAAATAAAAAACTAAAATCGCCTTTTACCACACTTTGGGCCAGTGGATTTACCCTAAGAAATATAAACAGATTCGTGTTTAGTTAATTCGTTTATGTCTCAAACATTTCCTGAAAAATGTTTTGTTGACGTCGACGTTGCAATTTATGGAATTTAAATCAAACCGGTGGCTCCGAATGGGACTTAAGTAAGTTTAGTTTATTGGCCTAAGCTTACTCACCAACCAATATGGTGCAGACACCACTTCTGGTTTAGCTTAAGCTGTCAGGTTTGGTTTTACGATTTATAAATTAAACGCGTAAATAAAAATCAATAAATAACGTTACAGAAATGCTATAAATATGCACACAATCTCAACTGCCAATTTAACGCACAAAAACTGGCGCACTTTTTATATCACAATGAAACCACAAGACACGCTGGTTTTTTAGGCTAAGCTTTTAAAAAACAGCGGGTCTTGATAGTAAATGTGGTGATTTGGACCAAAGTATGTCTACAACCCAAAAAAAGAAAACATTAGGCACAAATTTTGTTTGCACAGCCACTAGATCTGTACAAAGTAAACAATGTTTATGTCCTACATGGTAATCATCAGTCATAAACCGTTCAAACTAGCCTTAGAAAGACGAATATGTGATGTACTGCGTTCAAGACTATGTGTATCTGAAGGTGTACTTTTCGAGGTGAGCATTAACACAAGACTACGAATGTCACAGTCGTTGTAAAGAAAAGCCCGTGAGAACAAAAACTCACGCGTGGATAAAGCTACTTCTTTTGTTATTTTCCACTGAAGCCACAACACGAAGCTTTNAAGCTTACTCACCAACCAATATGGTGCAGACCCCACTTCTGGTTTAAATTAAGCTGTCAGGTTTGGTTTTACGATTTATAAATTAAACGCGTACATAAAAATCAATAAATAACGTTACAGAAATGCTATACCCTATGCACACAATCTCAACTGCCAATTTAACGCACAAAAACTGGCGCACTTTTTATATCACAATGAAACCACAAGACAGGCTGGTTTTTTAGGCTAAGCTTTTAAAAAACCAGCGGGTCTTGATAGTAAATGTGGTGATTTGGACCCAAGTAGGTGTACAACCCAAACAAAGAAAACATTAGGCACAAATTTTGTTTGCACAGCCACTAGATCTGTACAAAGTAAACAATGTTTATGTCCTAAATGGTAATCATCAGCCATAAACCGTTCAAACTAGCCTTAGAAAGACGAATATGTGATGTACTGCGTTCAAGACCATGTGCATCTGAAGGTGTACTTTTCGAGTTGAGCATTAACACAAGACTACGAATATCACAGTCGTTGTAAAGAAAAGCTCGTGAGAACAAAAACTCACGCGCGTGGATAAAGTTCCTTTTTTTGTTATTTTCCACTGAAGCCACAACACGAAGCTTTCAATTGAGTCTAGACCACTGTTAACCGACGCACAACTAGTTTTAATTCAAAACCCCTGCCCATGTCATTCAGATCAAGCTTACCTAATTTTTCCTGACAACTGTTTTCTTAGTGGTGTAGGTCCAAGCCGTGGACGTTGTGGTTGTTTCAAATTTTTACTTTTTTAATAGAAGGGGCGATCAACATACCTAAACATTGTAAGGTGCACATTTATTCAGTAAGTTAGTTCAACAAGGGGGTATGAAAAATTACCGGCTCCTGTTTCCGGCCTTAAGTTAAAAGAAGTGTTTCCTCCGCCTTTAGGCAGTTTAGCCTTTAGTGACAGGATCAGGGTTATTGCTCTCAAGCAAAGTCAAACAACCAACAAAAGCAATGTTGATGGTGTTGTTGTAATGAGGGTATTTCAATAAGACGCAGACAACGCCAATGTTGGAGTATTTTAGCAGAACGCATCAAAATTTGCTGCTATGTTTCTTCCAACAACAAGTGCAATTACGAAACGTTAACGCAAAAATGGAGAGCGATATGATTGTATCTGAGCTACATCTGTGTTTGTTGGCTACCGTTGTGCCCGAATTTACGAGTACTTATTTCACTTATGCTTTATTTTGTATCAGCATTTTTTGACAATACCTTCATTTTTAGGTGTAAATCTAAACTAACATCAGGGTCCTCTTTCTCCAAGAAACAAAGAGAAAAAGGTGACATGTTGATCTGACATTTTAAAAATATGATTGTAGGAGATTAAAAAATAGCGTTCGCCTTGCAACATTATGAGTTATAATGTTGTATGGGCAGGTTGTTTACTTTCCTTTGCCTGCACGCCGCCCACTGTTAATAATTGTCCTCATAAGCTCTAATGTGACTGTTTATCATTCCCCAATTCAGGTGATTTACCTACAGTGAGGTTAAGTTCGGTTCAAATTTGTCACGCTTTGTAGAGTTCGCACAGTTACGGAGCAAAAGAGTGGGCCAAATAAATCTATCAACTCATGTTTGTTTTGAGCTTCTGACCTTGGATTTACTCACGCCGTTAGCGCAGGCAACACACTTTGTCATGTTAGTGAGGTTTTTGTAATCTCCAATTTTGCCGAAAAAAAAAATTTTGTCAATGTAAAAATTGAACCCTTGGCCGAACTTTTGTAAATTGATAGTGATGACTATTTAACTGTGTTTTATTTAAGCTATGCCTTCTTACATAATCATCGACGTTTCATTTTTTCCGGACGTAAAAGAATAAACAATGGGGCGTTGTGATAGCAAATACACACTTGTTTTGAGCAAGAAAGAAATAAAAGCCCCCTTCAAACTGACAGTCAACTCGATGGTCTACCAATACTCTAATCCAGTATTGTGGGTTTTAGTAGCACACAACAACATTGCTGGGTTGGTAATGTTTCTTCCAACAACTTGTGCGAAAAGCAAATATTTACGCCCAAAAAGACAGAATTAAGATTGTATTGAGGTCACAACAGTGTTTGTACCGTCGTGCCGAAACTTCTAACAAGTATATCAGTATTTGTATAGAGATGCACGTTTTTACATAGCCTACGTTTTCATTTATTGCCATTTGTCTGACATCCATTTGGTAATACTAGCATTGTAAAGTGTAAATTTAAAGTAGCTTTTAGGTTTGCTTACCAGAAGAAACAATGGTAATTATTGGTTTGGAACCTTAAAAATTTGGTAAAAAATGTAAAAAAAAATTATTATTCGCCTGGTGACAATCAAAAGCCATTATGTGTTACAAGGGGCTGTTTCCTTTCCGTGCAAAAGTGCAGCAATGTCACCCGTTGTTAATAATTGCCAACTCCAGTACAACTGTCTACCCTTGTTATGACATATAGGCTACAGTGTGTATAAGTCCTGACAAGCTAAAAATAGGTCAAGTCAAGTTTTATGCTGTTTTAGCGATATATTATTTTTAACAGAAATTAACGATTTTGAAGCAAGTTTAAATGTTACAAGCTTGCAAGACGCAACTTAGTAATTACCACTATTTTGGTACAACTTAGTAACTGCCACTATTTTGGCTCTCGAAAGGTGTGAGAACAGACACAATGCAATCAACAGAGGATCGAGCTATTGTGGTGACTTCCGCAATCAAACATTACAATAATTGTGAAAAATTAGGAAAGCTTGTTGTATTCTATCACACGGTACGTATATTTGAGTTGAAATTTCTACATTTGTTCAAAGTTGTACATTTCGTGTTATCGTTATTTCAGGAAGTTAAAGGAGATTGGATGCCTATATATGGGCTCAAATATGATGTCGAAAAGCTGAAAAGTGCAGCGGATGGTCTTGGTCTCGAAATTTCGTTTCACAAAAATCTCAAGCGTCGAGAACTTGAAACTAAAGTCGACGAATGTAAGAACTTGAAACTAAAGTTGACGAATGTCAGCCTTATAATAACTATTTTTGTAACGCTTTAAGACGTAGAAATGGATTACAGCAACTACACGTGCTTTGCGATGATTATTTCTACCCATGGCAATTATCAGGACATGTTACTGGCATCGGACGGAGTCGAATATGATCTTCACTATATTCTGGACAAGTTTCGTGCAAAAAATTGTCCATCTCTTGAAGGAAAACCAAAGATTTTTCTAATCAATGTAAGAACTACCGGGTTTCAACACTTTCGACTAAGATGGTTCAAACAAAATATGTTTGATCGTATATTAGTTTTTAGCATGGCACCTGTAAAGATTTTGGTGGAAAACAAGGCGGTGCAAATTCAAAGCAGTACTATTATTATTGAAACTCAGATGGAACAATATATACTCATCTTCTATTTTAATGCATACTTTTTAAGGCGTGTAGAGGTGATAGAAGGGAATCCGGTGCGTCGCGTGCATTTACTGAAGTATCTGAGGAAAAGAAAACCCAAGTAGTAACAGTTCCAGTGGAAGCTGATTTTTTTGTTGCACACGCAACCTTGCCAGGTAAATACAATTTTGATAACATTTTCTTAGCAGCGTGTATTTTTAAAATTGCGAACAATCGCAACACTATCAAGTCGCTTAAGGAGACAGGTCAAGTGTACAACTATCTTTGTGTTTAGATTACATGGCGTGGACAAACAACGAGGAAGGTTCGGTCTTTGTTACACACCTTTGTGAGGTGATACAAAGACAGGAATGGAATGATCTTCTGGAGGTACAAATATTTCATTTTAAATAAGTTACTAATCCGTGTTACTATGATCGTATAAGCTAACATATTCCACTGACATAAAAATATTTTAAACAAGAAAGGAGTTTACGCATTGAATTAACGCATGCCCTTTGTCGCACTTATTAGATGCAAACTCTGGTCAACTACAAAACCGCTGAAAAGAAAGAATTTTTAGAAGACGACCAAATGCAGATGTCAACTTTTACAAGTCAGTTGACTGCTACATTGATGCTTAGAACACAAGGGACCCAGCCAATAAGAGATGAACTGTAAGACTGATATTTTCTGCCTATTTTTGTTGTTACTTATTGAAAACGCACATTTTTAGAGCATACAACATGGGTGGAGCAACACATGGATATTTTTACATATTCAATAATGGGGTAGGGAATTTGAATTTTGTTTTCGTTAAAGAAGATGTAGGTAAAACAACCAAACGTATGATAAACAGTATATCGTAACAAAATTACGAAAATTTCCAGTCACTTGAAAACGACGATGAAAAAAACCTGTGCGAAACAGGAGGGAAATTAAAATTTGATGTTCAGTCATGTCACAAACAAACGAATCATCAAATGTTAAGCATTGCAAGCAAATGTGGGTATTTTATAATTTTTTTGGGTTGTTTGAGTTTAACTTGGCTCTTTTCCAGACGCTCAGGAAAAACAAGAAAATCAGAAATGCCTTGTGTGCGTCATCAAAACGACGAGCAAAACCCATGACGTGTTATTTGACGGGGAAAATGAAACTTTGAATCTAAAGGATTTCATCTACTCGTTTAATGGCAATGAATGCAAGGCATTGAACAGAAAACCAAAAATTTTTATTGTTCAGGTTCTAAATTCTGAAGGCAACAAATTAAACATCAAATTAAAAACATAATAAACTGTTTGTAGGCACCGTATCTCAACGTGTCAATTGGGGATAACAATCCATGTGAGACACACATTATTCCAGAAACAGCTGATACACTAATTGTATACTCCACTTCAGCAAGTAAGCTTGTTTTCACTAGTTACGAATTAAAAGTTGGCAGTGTATTTGGTGGTTTATACATTTAAAAAAATGTTTTTCCTTACCTGTTTTTCCTCATTATTCATTTCTGTTTAGATCAAATTTTTATTTCTCACAAATTACCAAATTTCTATGTGATCTATTTTGCTAGTATCATATTCATGATAAAATAGTGCTATTTTTAGTTACCAGGTTCAGCTAGTTACCCGCCCGCCCCCCTGTCATTACCCATATGTAGGTAATTACTCATACCTAAAGAAAAGAAACCACTGTTTCAAAAGTTATGTGGACAAATTTTTTAAAAACAATAGCAACTTCTAACGGCAAGTTGGATATTGTATTTTAACATTGCAAAATAAAGTAGATGTTGCATCTCAGAAGTGTTCTCAATTGCATCAGTTTTTATGCCTGCAAGTTAAAGATAATGTGCTACAGCATTTCCCTAAACAAGACCATGTTCCCAAGGCTGAAATGCAAACTAACTGTATCGTTTAACACTCCAAATTTGTGATTTTAATCGATTTACAGAACCAAGTACAGGGAATTGAAATGGAAGTTTCTTCATAGAAACTCTTTGCAACCATCTGTTAGAATGCAGTGCTGCTGGAATCGACCTAATGAATGTACGTAAAGTGGTTCTGTACCAGAAAACATGGTTGTATTCGGCAATGATTTTTTCTCGCAGATTCTTACCATGGTCACAAGCGAAATGTCGAAGTTGGTCGGTTTGCAAGTTCCTGCGGTGACAAGCCAACTGAGAAAGAAAGTGTTTTTTAAATAAATCATCACATGAGCGAATTTTCCTAAACATGTTTCAAATAAGCCAATTTGTAAATACCGTTTGTGTTATAATTTGACGTCTTATGATAAAGTTAGATCATGAAAATTACCCTGCAAGCGTCGTGGAATTGTCTGCTCCCAATCAATAGAAGGGATTTTCCCAACCACATATGAACTTTTATGCTAATATAACTATTACTCTGCTGAATCACGTGTACATATTTCATACTATGTGTTAGAAATATACAAGCTATGTAGTCTTAATTACATTTTGCCGTCTGACTGTAGTAAAAGGCAACAATTTCTGCACACATATATTATCATTGTTATTACTTAGATTAATCACGTGCACGTATATTTGATGCGATTGCGTGTTAGAAATATACATTGTAAAGCTAATTAAATTTTTGTCGTTGTAAAAATGCCAACAACGTTTGTAAGTTGGCAACAAGAAGACAGGAGTAAAAGAAATGGTTAAGGTACCATAATTGATCTTTGGCGACGTCAAGCGGAATATCTTAAACATTTTATTTGTATTGTTTTTTAAAGACTACAAAAAATGCTTTGTTTTCATAAACTATTTAAGCGAATACGAAGCAAACGATTAGCTGTGTGTGTTTTTTTGCAGGATCAAAACAACCTGCATGAATCACTTAGATTCTGTAGAAAAAAAACTATTTTTTTGCAAATTTGGTTGCAATAGAGCAGGTACGATGTTTACGGACTAAGGTTTGTTATAATCTCGAAAAGGAAGGACAAGGCGAAAAAGAGGAGACGTTTCCAGCCAAGAATGGAAATTCAAACTTGTTCAAAGTGGGTGTCTTAGGTTTGAGTTTTGTGGAAGCGGTGTTGAAATTTGAAAACGAGCCGTGCAATAAAAAGTGACATGTAATTTATGTCGAGTAATTTAAGTAGAATTGCAACAACGTAATAGTAAAGAAGGCGACGACGTTTCCCTCGAATGGTACATATATGCAGTAAGCTGATAGTGTAACGACACCTTTGTTCACGTTTGGCGGATGTTCTGCAAGTGTGTGCTATCGTGGTTAGAAGCCAAACCGTCTGTAATTTTTTCGAGGCGATTCTGTGATATCTCGTCTGAGTAAACTGCGTTCTCGCCTAACAAACAAACTTATGCCTGAACTGTCACAAACGAAGAAAGCATGATTGCTACATCATTCTGCTAAATTTCGTTTTCTGTCCTCATTTGAAATATCATTCGTAACGGCACAACAAGCGAATATATACACATGAAAAGAGCAAAAGAAAGAAGGCAGTATTGCTCAGTTTGCAGCAGGGGTAAATGGAGCGACGCTATTATTCTCAAGTCGATACATTTTTGAATGAACCTCAAATTATAATTATGATTGACAATTTCCTTGGCGTGTTTTATGTACGTTTGCAAAGCGTAGCTTAATTTGCTCATGGTTAGGCAAATACAAAAACACAGCTTCATTCCAGATGGATAACTTAAGTTATTTGGGAGTTTGTCAAGATGTTTTGATTATCGTTTCTGATATTTTTCAGCTAAACAAGGCAAAAGATTTGCAAACTAAAGGTAACTGCCTTGTTTTATCTAATAACTAATAAACGATTTTCCAGGTGTCTAAATCGTAATAGGATTTGCGATTATCAAAATATGTGTTTTGAATTTGGAACATGAGGCCAGTCTTTAAATGTGGGGCAATTATTAAGTCGTTTATTTAAAACAAAAGGTAATTGCATAGGAACTGTTTCGTTGTCTGCCATTGAAAACCATCATATTAAATGAAACTATTTTTTATCCAGTGATGTGATTAGATCAAACAGGAAAGTATGTTTTAGTTTCATTGTTTGCCGTTTTAACGTTACTCAGTAGGTGACATGTTACGATGTTTGAGTCCGGTGCCACCAAGCGAACATACACAAACAGTGAGGTGGTGACATCCGGTTTGACATTTGCATTCTTAGCTTGTTCTGTGAAAAAAAAATACTTTTTTGAAAAATTTTATTGTGTTTGACGTTCGAGCATTTCGATCCAGTATCGATGGCCTATTTATGATTTTGCGCAATCATAAAATGAATGGGCCATTTTGTTATTTTGGGTGAAATTTTTCAATGTTTTTCAACCAGCGTGAAGCGGACCGGTGTGCCGCCAGTGTTTTTTGTTGATTTTAAAGTTCACTGCCTTTTTACAAACATCACATGCTTTATAACTCTCGAACCGTTGCAATGACCTTCATCGACATTCGAGTGTTGCAACAATTTAGCTGCTTTAGAGAGATTACGGTCAAAAGTTATGGCACAATGAGCAAAAACCACTTGCAAAGAGCAAAAAAATAAAGGCACGTTTGTTCAGTTCGTGCCAGGAATATGTGTGGCAAAGCTAAATTCTGAAAACCGCACAATTTTCAAGGTACCGCAAAATCAATTAAAAATCATGACGTGATTGACAATCACCCGTGTTTTGTTACGAATATGCGAAGTGTAACTTATATTCCATGGTTAAAAGAATTCCTATGATTAAATCCAGGTGCAATAACTTAACGTTTGTTTTATTGTCTTTTTCACTTAAAAGCATTCGATTTTGCGAAAAAATAATGCACTGTTACCTATAGCCAGTGTGATGCTGACAATAGCTGTAATTATGCCGCTCTAGTTTTACTTTGTTGATTTCATTGTGGTTCAACTATGAGCACAAATTTTAAGGATCAAAGTGAAGGCCTNGTTTCGTCAATAATGGTGTCTGACTGTTTAAAAGCTTCACGTTACACAACAAGACACATTACGTTAACTGAAGTTTTACGTGTCAAATTAAGTACTAAAGAACATTATTTTTAGATCATGAAGCATTTGTAACCAAGAAAAACGGATCAATTTTGTTCCGAAGTTTGTGCGATGCTTTAATGAACCAAAACTGCTATGATCTATTTGATGTAAGACTTTGTGTATCTTATAATTTGCTTTGATTGTTTGCGCAAAGCAGTGTTAGGCAGACTCGAGTCGAGTCGTATTTTTTAAAGACTTAAGTTCGTGCTTAAAAAAGACTTGACTTGGACTCGCCAAACCAAATAACCAACCTAAAACTCGAACAAAATTTACAATCAAATAGATAACACCTTGTAGCGCCAAATGTGCAATGCCTATTTTTTCGGATGATTACCGTGCATTTATTCAAAATGTCACAATCGACGGAAAACCGCATTGTTTAAAACTATCCGCGTGGCCTGTTTTTTTGTTGCTTTTGTAGTAGAATTAATTTTTAATTACGCTGATACGGTAGTTATGACACATATTTTCCTAATTTTGAATTATTTTTTAAACTAGTGTTGGTTTACTTTTGTGCAGCGCTTTTAATCATAGTGCTAACGTTTCTTGCGCCTTTTGGTTACTTTTTTCCTTGTGTTAAAAGATATTGCTTCATTGAATATAAGGGTGTGACAAAAAATTGGCATTTATTTTTCTCCCCTGCAATGAGACTCGAATTAGACCGAAACACTATAGACCTGACTTGAGACTCGAGCCCCTACCCTATAGTAAACAGATTTAAAACACTTGAAACTTGACTTGAAATCGACTTATGGGACTCCTTATCCAACATTGGCGCCATTTATTTTTAAGTCATTTATTTTTAAGTTGCTGACTTTGGTCAACTACGAAGTTGCAAGAGTGAGCTGTGACTTTTCACAACGAAGGATCCAAAATATCAGGCAAATGTCGACCGTCACAAATTTTCTCACTGCCAATTTAAAACTGCATGAATCACGGTTAGGAACGTACAATAATGGTTAACCTTTTTTTAGTGTCAAAGCCAAGTTGCCAAATTAGAAATCTCAAGTTTGTAAGGTGCTTCTTAAAAATGTTTATCTTGAACAATGATCTCTCACGAGATATGCACCTGGAAGACCTGTTACCATTGTTACGTATTCTTAATAATTGGCCTCAGTATTACAACAGAAAATGTAAAATCCTATATTTTTTGCCACAAAAGACAAGTTTTCTGCCATTTTTTAGCTTTTTTGATAAGAGTGGTAATTAATCGTCATTTCCCGATTTCAAGCCCGGTATTGTCACAAGCGGTTGTGCCACGCTACCGCTAGAGGCATAGATTTCCCATCAAGTGACGTTACGCCAATCATGCTTTTAGACTATATGGTATGTAAAGACAATGATTTATATGACTGGAGATAAGTTTAAGACTTTAAATTTAAAAAAATTAAAAATTTGTAACCTACAAACAAAACGTGAGGACAAATTGACGTTTTCGTGCTTCGGGAAACTTTTTTCTTGAAAAGCTCCAAGTTTTTTGGTTTTTTATTCAGCCTACTTACCAAAACAAGACATAAAGTTTACATACCGTTTTAGGATTTCCAACAATGACAATATTAATCTTTCCAGATTCTATAGGATGGACAGCAAACCATTGCATGGATACTTTCTTGTATTTAACAATGAGGTTAGCGCATAAAATGGTACCCAATGTTGCAACCAGTAACATTTGAATCTTTTGACAGGACGAAGATGATGATGATATCGAACAGCTGAAGTACATTGCAAAGCTTTTAAAATTCGTATAAGAAATGAAATGTTGCTTATCGCTAACCAATGAACGTGTCATAAATCATTTTTTTTGTGTTTTTGTTTCAGCATTGTTTTATATCTTTTTGTTTCAACAGTGTCCAAAGATAATGAAGCAGACCTCCATGGCCACGATAGCCTTGTGTGTGTGATAAAAACCGAAAGTGATATACATGATGTGCTCTGTGGCGGCGGCGACAAAACATATTTTCTCAAAGAATGGGTTTTCAGTTTTACTGGAAATGAATGTCAGGCTCTGAGTGGAAAACCAAAAATTTTTCTTATTCAGGTTTGAAAAAATGCGGTCATAACCCTAACTTATTTTTATTCTGTAGTGCTGTAGGGGATAGTTGTTATGTCTTTATAAAATTCCTTTGTGGTGATTCGCATTTTGGACAGCGATATTTTTGGTGATATTTGTTTTATACATCAGACATTAATTCCAGCTCCAGCAATACCCTTGGCATACAAACAGCAACGTTTCATACCGCGAAAAACAGTTAGACTCAGTAAATGTGTATTTATTCATTCACATTTGTTTTAAACGTTTGCAAAACCGATCCATGTTGTATAGGCACCAAAAGCAGCTGTGCCAGCTGGGGTTGATGAGAACTGCGATAAGCATATTATTCCGGAAACAGCTGATATTTTGATCGTCTATTCAACTTCAGCAGGTAACAAAGAATCATATTGGGACTTTCAAAAAACTTTAGCCATTCACAATGGATAGATAACTGAACTGTTTTCAATTTAACAAATAAATTCATAGTGGAATGTGTTAGGGCACTTGGGTGGGCACTTTTGTTGATGTGCATGGCAAGCCAACGCGAGTTAGAGAAACGAGTTTTGTTTTGTTGGAGCAACGATAATGTAAAATGAACTGAAAGACTTTTTGTCGTTCGGAGCCTCCGAATTCTGGGGTTGGGGAATTTAATGTAACTGTCTTGTTAGCGTCGGTTATACCTAATGGCTTCTATCTTATGTATCACTGCTTTTAAAACACTGACCTCAATTTACAAATCCATCAGCAGAAACATGTAGATTTAATACAATTTAAGATCTTCTCTATTGACATGAAATATAAAAAAGGGCAATTTACCTAAGAACTTTTGCAGTAAAGTAGGGTTGACCATAACTCTTTCTTTTCTGTAAAAAGATAAGTTGTGAATAAAAAGGAGATATATAGGATGCGCAAATGCAGCATGTAAAACTTTTTACCTTTTAGCACCAAGTAAAACTGGAAACGGAACTATGTTCATTGAGACCCTATGCAACTATCTCAAGCCATACGGGACAACTGGAATGGATCTATTCAGTGTAAGTTATTTTCGTTAAATTGCCTTCTTGCAATCAGCATCTACTAAAGTTGTAATGAATAAAAACTGTTTATAATTAAACATTTTTAGATTCTTTCTATGGTAACAAAAGAAATGTCCGAAGAAAAACCTGGACAACCTGTTCCATCTGTGACCAGCACATTGCGGAAAAAAGTTGTTTTCAGTTAGATTTCACAAAAAATCATTAGAACCGCTAGAAAGTTTTTTAAAAACTAAGCTTTGCGTTGTTGTTGCATGTGATGTATTCTATAGCACCCGACAACTTCGTAGCCGATTAACTAGCATTATGATTTAATTTGCTTTTACCTGTAGTATTCAATGTAGGGTGTACTAGGTAAATTCAGCGTGTAGTTAGTATGCTTGTTTTTTTCTCTGTTAATTTTGTGTTGGTATAGTCAGCAATAAGTCATTTTTGATGTTAATCTATTGATTTGTGTTTCGTAGAAGAAATAAGCAGATAAATAACTTATTAATGAATCCCGAGTTATGTTGCATAAATCGCCACGTCTTCACAGTGCAGTAAACCTTTCATTTTATCATTTTATCCATTTTGTTAAATTAGGGCAGTAAAAAGTTCTGTTAAACTGTTTGCTGGTTGTTGGTTCGTATAATCTTTTCAGTTTACGCCTAGACGAAGTCGCGGCAACATTTGTAAATTGTAGTTAATGTCGCTAACATGTATCCCTATATACGCCCAATAAAACTGTAATTTTATTTCGATGCTGTGACGTGTTGAAGATTTTGGTTAAGTGTCAAAAACATGGACAACGCCATGCCCTTTTGTATATATTACAATGTTCCCGATTAATTAATTCAGACTACCCGTTATAAATTCATTTCGATCTACTGTACTCCAGTGGAACCTTTTTTACACGGAAAGGAACAATAGATTTTTCTGAACAAACAACGGTATTTTCATAACAATCCGACTGTTTTTTAGCCAATCAATCTTATTCGTTACACATTATCTGCATTTTGCCTGTCACCTAGCCTACATCACAGTATTTTTGCTTTCCGCATTTATTTTTGTACTTCGTAGCAGTACGAGTTTCAGGAAAAGATAAACACAAACCATGGAACCGTAACGTGCAGCTTTCTCTCGCTAACCCACTCGCAATTCGTCTGAACTGCTGACAATGTCGTTAGCAAATATTTGGAGCGTGCCAATAAAACCAAAATAAACTAGGACAGATTACAAAAACTATACCACTGTTTTTAAAAAAACTTTATGCATTCGATTCTGGCGAGAACTTCGACCAGCCATGCAGTGTTACTACGTTTGAAGCATTTCGTAAACAAAATATCCAAAAACGGGTAACCGCTAAGTTGATTTGGACTTCCGCCATTCACTTAAGAATTGCCTTCAAAAGCCTTTGTTAACATGTGACACTTGAACCTATGACGCGCAGGACACCGTGCAGTGACTCATGTTTTTAAAAAAATCCACTTCCTTTTACAATGCCCTGCACACTTTGTCTGTGACCCCTGTATGTGGGGAAATAGTTCTCGTACCGCGAGAAATTTCATTTCTGCAGAGGGCAACTCTTATATAATGTACCGAAATGCGGAAGTGCATGACTACACTAGAACTTCGTTTTAGTCCACTTGTTACCAATAGCAGCCTCACCCACCACAGTTGTAATAAATTCATTTAAACAACATTTTGTGTTTTAGCCTGCAAAGTGTGGCGCAAAAAAAGATAGTTTGTTGCAGTGCCAAACGCCTAAAAAGTTTAAGAACCGCTTATGTGGAGACTGAAACACCGTGGGCACCTTAGAGGAG
>QXVZ01003045.1:0-11658 GCA_008931825.1 Phallusia fumigata
CAGCTGTTTTAAGGCACTTTGTGTTTGTATTTTGCAGAACAAACAGGATAAGCGTACATGTTAAAATTTTACAAGGATTCATAAATAGACAAAGTATTTTTGTTTGTATATCTGAAATGTGGTTTTAAAAAAACAGACAATAAAGTATAGGTTTATAGTGGAATGGTTACCATGGCGAAAGTTGCAGGAAAGTTTCAGTTTGCTATCGATAGAGGCGGAACCTTTACTGACATCTATGCAAAATGTCCAGGTATTTAAATATCTGTTATTGGGTGCTGTACAGTAAAAATGTGTAAATTGTAAACTACACCATAAAATATAATAATTTTGTAAATTGAAGTAAACGTTTAGTCCTTGTAACAGTTAAAACTATATGTGTAATTTTTTTATGTATTTTGACTCAATTTCCGTGTTTAATCAGTGTGGGATCATGCTGCATTAAACACTTATAAATCATACAGGTGGAAAGACGAGAGTTATGAAACTTCTATCAGTGGATCCTCAAAATTATCCCGATGCTCCAAGAGAAGGAATCAGGAGAATAATGGAGCAGGTTCAAATTTAATACTGATTTATTGGCATCGAAAATGGGTTCTTTCATATTTCAAATCCTTTCCTCATGCCACTAATTTGAACTGTGATCTTTGAACACTGCAGTGAGCTGTAAATGGGCCTGCTCTAGGTCCTGTACACAAAAGGTGCATGTAGTACCATTATGAACCAGTGCTTTTCAAGGCACAACATTGTACACTTAGCCACAAAATTTGACAAACGTTTACACCTCAATAAGGCATGGTATAATATGTAGTTATGCACTGTTATTTTTTTGGATTTTTAGGAACTTGGAACACCCATGCCAGCATCGAAGCCAGTCGACACTTCGAGGATAGAATACATCCGAATGGGAACGACTGTTGCAACGAATGCATTGCTGGAGAGACAGGGAGAGAGAATGGCTCTTTGCATCTCTCATGGCTTCAGAGATCTGCTGCATATCGGAAATCAACAAAGACCAAAAATATTTGACCTGGTAAGTTACAGTTTGCAAATTTTTGACTTTGGAACACTCTTGTATGAGATCAAGTGTAGTTAGGCACATTATACACATAGATGCCAATGGAAAGGGACCTGGCATGCTGACAAACCTACCCCCCTAGTTGCACCCATGGTAAGACAGTAAAACTGGCATTTTGCTTCTTAAAATGCTAATTGATCTAAGATTTTTATTAGGTTTTTATCACTAACCTTTACAATCAGAATAATTTTGGCATTTGTCTTTTTCCCTGAAAAATATAGTTAAGAAAAGGTTTTAAAATTTGGTGATTAAAACACAGCTTTAAATTTTCGATTTTAGAAAATTGAAATCCCAGATGTTTTGTATGAGGAGATTGTAGAAGTCAAAGAGCGAGTTGTTCTTCATCAAGACAAATGCCAACTTGAACTTGGTAAACCAAATATTGTTGGAAGCACCAATGAAAAGGTTACTTTAAATATTTAAATATTTTGTTTTTCATTAAATTCCCAAAATTTTTACCTCCAAAACATTACAATTCTACTTTTCAGCTTCACATTCTGGAACAACTGGATGAAACAAAACTAAAGGAAGACTTGAAAAGAGTTTTATCTAAGGGCATCACAAGTTTGGCTGTAGCTCTTATGCATTCCTACACGTAAGTCAACCAAACATTTATTTTCAAACTATTATGCTTTAATCATGGATATGAAAAGTCACTTATTTATGCCTTTAAAAGGGTATTAAGATAATATAATACTGCTTGTAAATTGAAATTGAGTAAATGTTAGTAAGCCATAATCATTGATCAGCATAAACACGTAGATCACCGAAATAAATATACTTTATACTTGGCAAACCTCTACTATAATTTATCACCGGTAGCAGGATCTGTGTGTTGACTCGGCATACCACTGAGCCTGTGATAGAGCACCAGCCCTAGAGAACCTGCAGCCATGGGTTTAAAGATTTTTCTAGCCTTTGCTGCACTAAAGTCCTTAATTCATATTATTCTATGTGCAGTCATAACACATGGTGATATGTAATTCAGATCTTTATTTCTACTTGCTAAATTTTTACTCAGGTATTCAGAGCATGAAATCCGGGTTGGGAAAATTGCAGAAAACTTGGGTTTTACTCACGTTTCACTTTCATCAGAAGTTATGCCGATGGTGAAAATTGTGCCGAGGGGCTTCACAGGTTGGTTTGCCCGAAAAGATGTTATGTGAAAACATTGTCTGCAACTCTTGTTCTGGGAGTTTTAGACTAAATCCCTGGTTTTTCAACTTTGATCAATAATACGTTACATCTTTTGTTTAGTTGTCCAAAAGCATTGGACTGTTGTTAAAAAGTTGATGCATCGAACCAAAATTTAAAAGAAAAATTATTATCAAACATGCTGACCACAATTTTCTGCTTCTCATTAAAAAAAAGAAACATAGTAAATATCAGAAAAACTAAACAAACTAATGCTTGCTACCTCTGTTTTTTTCAGCTTGTGTGGATGCATATCTAACCCCTTGTATTAAACAATATCTGACAACATTCCAATCTGGTTTCGACAACAATTTTAAGAATGTGAATGTGCTTTTTATGCAATCGGATGGAGGCCTTACTCCATTGCATAGGTTTGTTATATTTCTCAACATTTGTTCAACTCAAACAAAAACTTGAATTTTCAATTTTTACAACATTTATCCTTTTTAACTCTAATGATTTCTAAACAGAAAAAAGTTAATGCTAATGTGTTGTTTTCTAATCTATTTTTCCCTAGCTGTTTTGTGCTTGATGTAGCAAATTTTTAACCACTTCTTTTATGTCAGTTTTAATGGCAGTCGAGCAATCCTATCAGGCCCAGCGGGTGGCGTTGTTGGCTACGCTATGACATCATATGAAGATAAACAACCTGTAATTGGTTTTGATATGGGAGGTGAGAAATTTATTACACAAATATCATGACACATAAGTAGTAAATTTACAGAAGGCAAGTTTGCTTTTGCAAACAACTTTGTTATGAGCAAACCATTTCTATGACGCCTGTATGAGCAACTTTTTAAACTTTTACCTGTTTTTGACAAAGTTTTTCAACCATTGAGCAAAACTATAATGTGATGCATACAAATGTTTGTGAGTATTTACGAATTCAACAAATATCTTGTAATCTAGGGACTTCTACTGATGTGAGCAGATATGCTGGTGAATATGAACATGTTTTTGAGACTACGACTGCAGGGGTTACTATACAAGCTCCACAGGTAACTGTGTCAACAGACTGTTATTTCAATCTATGTGGAATGTAAAATTTGACACCGGTTGTGGTGCAGTAAAAGTAAGTAAGTTATGGAAAATTATCAACAAATATGGACAGTTATGATCTACTGGCAGTTACACAAGCGTTAGCTTCAACGCCTATCCAGTTCGTCTTTCACACTCCATAAGCTTGGGTGTGCCCATGTATGCAGTTGAGCATGAATGCCAAAGGTTCTTTGACTGCAAGGCAACTGCCAGAGGAGCATAACTTAGCAACACAGTTACCTAGCAACTTGGATTAATAACAAGTATGTTGCATCTGTTTTAGCTCGATATCAACACGGTGGCTGCAGGAGGAGGATCGATGTTGTTCTTCAGATCTGGAATATTTTCGGTCGGACCTCAATCTGCTGGGGCTCATCCTGGACCTGCTTGCTATAGAAAAGGTTGAGGTTTAAATAATGGAAACAACTTTACATGTGTGGTTTGTCTGAACAACAAACAAAGCTGGCAAATGCTTTGGTTATTTCGTTTTTTAACCATGGCTCACCTTTGCAACAGATAAAACTTGCGGTTCAGCTTTATTAGATTTACAAGTTAAATAAAAAACTTTCCATAAACTTGTGACTAATTATGTCTTTTCTACCATAACAATGCTGTGCATTGATCGTCCTTACTTTATTTACTGCAGACTGAGAAAATGTTTACACATTTCATAAAAGTTCATTTTTTAACAGGTGGTCCGCTGACAGTTACAGATGCCAACTTCTGTCTGGGGAGGCTTCTACCTGAGTAAGTTGGAATCTTAATAACCTGGGTAATCTAAATCGTTGGTACAAAAATTATGATTTTCTATCTTCAGATATTTTCCCAAAATTTTTGGCCCTGACGAAAATCTGCCACTGGATGGCGATGTGACAAAAGAAGCATTTAAAATATTAACAGGTATGGAGCTGTACGCTCTAAAAAGTAAGCGCATTAAATTTAACTAAAAATCTTGTGTTTCAAACCTTGCACCCTTGGTCAGATATTGAAAGTGATGCTTGGTGCTTGTAAAAATGAAAATCGCTTTTATTATGGTCTCCTTCCACAAAGTTTTTGTGTTTCCAAAAACTTCATTGGCTGCAGAGATGGTGACAAAGATGTTTACACGATTCGTCTGCTTTTAAATGGGAATTCTCACATTAAATGTTTGTTCTAATGTGTCAACTTTATTTGTTTTTATTTGAGTGGACTTTTGATGTTCCTTGCTTTTATCACATCAGACGAAATCAACTTGTTCATGAAAGGGGATAACCCCTCCCACCAATCGCTTTCGCTCCAAGAGGTTGCTATGGGGTTTATATCGGTTGCTAACGAGTCCATGTGTCGACCAATCAGAGCGCTGACTCAGGCCAAAGGTCATGACACGTCACGTCACGTGCTGTCATGCTTCGGTGGCGCCGGAGGTCAGCATGCATGCGCAATAGCGAGGTCACTCGGAATGACAAAAGTTTACATCCACAAGTAAGATTTGTTACAAAAAGCGTCAGAATTCGTTTCTGAAAGTTTTTCACTTATGACCGCAAATAAAGCGTCGAATTTTTTATCCGTCTGTGGTGTGCAGTAATACGCCACTATCAGCTTGTTACGTAACATAGGCCAAATTAGTTAATGAAAATTATGATGTGTGTGTGAAAATAAATAAGTTTATTGTTTGTTTAAAAAAACGAATTTTCTTGTGGCTGAGTTGTAGATCTGCTGATCTCAACAAAATTAGTTTCTTGTTTAATGATTTTGTGAAATTAATCCGTTTGTAGAAAAACTTTAACCAGTGAACACAACATGACGTCACTGGAGAGCTTATGACGTCGCGTTTTTCAGACGTATTTGTACTTCTTAGATATTCCGGAATATTATCAGCTTACGGAATGGCTCTTGCCGATGTGGTGGAAGATTTGCAGGAAGCCTGCGCTTGCTCTTATGCAGAAGGTGAATGTGTTTCTTTTAAATATCTCGTCCGTTTGGTTAAATTGTCGTGTTTTCAAATTTTCACTGTCGGTAATTTGCGATATTTAAAAATCGAGAAAAGTCTGACCATCTCTTTTAATAGTTTCCTTAGTTTTGGTTTATGACATAATGAAGTCTATCCAACCAATTTGGCACACATCTGATTAGCACCTAGGTGTTTTTAAACCAACAAATATATTTTTACAAAAAGTGTTTTAAAAATTCTTCCGCCTCGTTTCAAATTTCAAAAACTCGAATTGAAAATGGTCTGCAGAAAATTTCACATCNCAGATGGTGGCCTCGTTTCCAACGCTCCCCATATTCCTGTACATCTGGGAGCAATGCAAGAAGCTGTGCAATATCAGGTGACATTGTGTTCTTCAGTTTTGTGCGTTTCGCATACATTAAAATTTCTTTTGAGCACATCACATGTTTTGCAAAAACTTCCAATTTTTGTCTGGGCACCAAACACGGAAAAGTAGCTAAATAAAAATAACAACCGAAGATTTTGTGCATGGTGAATACATTAGTGAATACGTTGTGACCATCGCTGCCGTTTGATGATGACAAAAGCGATTGTAAAAACGTTTGTATTACATTGTGTTTACTGCTTACATGCTCTCTGACAGGTATATTTGTAACTAAGTTGTCGTATGGCTGCGTAAGTTAATTTCACACCTTTGAAATAAATTTTTTATGGAATAATGAACTTTAAAGTGATTTAACACACTACAGATGAAGCAGCTCCATGGAGATCTTAAAGATGGAGATTGTATTCTCTCTAACCACCCTGTCGCTGGAGGGAGCCATTTACCCGATCTCACTGTTATCACTCCAGTAAGATTTCTATGAGCTGCGTTGCCACTTTCTGCGCATCAACATCATATTGCCGAGTTTTGCCTTTACGCTTTTTATGAATAAAAACCTTTTTAAACCCCAGGTGTTTTCCCCTGGGGACCCCAATCCCATTTTCTTCCTGGCAAATCGGGGTCACCACGCCGACATCGGGGGAACCACCCCGGGGTCAATGCCGCCCCACTCCATCTCCATACATGAAGAGGGGGCGGTTTTCAAATCCTTCAAGCTGGTGAGGTCAGGAGTTTTACAAGAAGAAGGTAACAATCACACAAACAATGTTTATTCGTCAGACGTTTTTGGAATCAAATCAAATCTAGCTAAAACTTGTTTTCATTTTCACAGCCCTCATCGAAGCTCTTAACGCCCCTGGAAAAGTCCCTGGTTCATCTGGGACCCGAAATCTCCATGACAACCTGGCAGATTTGCGCGCACAAGTTGCCGCCAATCAAAAGGTATCACGTGACAAAAATGAACCAATCAGAACATTGGCGAGCTTTTTACCCATTTTTTTACTCAACAATTGTTGTAATTCCCAGAAACTTATGTGAACGATGGTATCTTGTATGAGACAGCGCGTATAACCTTGATCAACCAATTGGGCCCTTAACGTTTTTGTGCCTCGTAATGTCTCAGCGTTATTTCCAGCTTGGTGATTGATTTAGTGATATCGTGTTGCTATGATTTCTTTCACCGAGCGAAATAAACTCAACTCAACTTAACATTAGGATTCTCGCTTCAGGGGATCCACCTTGTGAACGAGCTGATCTCCAGTTACAGTTTGGAAGTTGTCCAAGCTTACATGGCTCACATCCAGCACAACGCCGAAGTGGCCGTGCGTGACCTCCTGCGTGACGTGGCGAGGTCATCCGGGGTCAATGACCCGGGGTTAGTGAGCTTGCGTGGCGAGGATAAGATGGACGAAGGCTCAGTGATTCAACTGAGAGTTGATATTGATTCAAAAGAGGTAAACGACAAAAATTTGGTTCAACAAACTAACTTGCACTATTTGATTGTAAAAATATATTATTTGCACTCTTTTTTATCAACATTTATCAAACTTTTTTATTTTACTTTTAGATGAAAATATTGTAAATTACATGCAATGAACATGCTCGCGACGCTTTATTATCTTTGTAACAATAATAAAAAATAATAAATATTTTGAACATGTTATATCCCTTTCAAAATAATTTATATTTTTCTCTGCGTTCCAAGGGATCTGCTGTGTTCGATTTCGCCGGTACTTCCCCTATGGTGTTCAACAATCTCAACGCTCCTCGAGCTATCACGCTCTCTGCTGCCATCTACTGTTTGCGATGCATGGTCGGTTATGAAGTTCCACTGAACCAAGTGAGTCACGTGATTGAGACAAACACAAGTGTGTTGCGTCACAAAACATGATCAACCAGCAACTTTTTCCGAAGTCAAAAATTTTGGACAAGGCCAACTGTTTCCATGGTTAACCTGTCTTAATGTTCAAAGAGTTAAATGAAGGAGGGCATGCCTGGTTTAAACAACTTACCTTTAAACCCGAATATTAAAGACATAGCACAACATTGTTTGTTGCCCAAAAGTTGGTATCAGTGCTTTCCAAAATTTTATTCCAGTGTCCTCAGTTTTCGAAATAATCAAATTAACGCGACCCTCTCATTCTTGCGTTGAAAAGTGCTGAGCCTTATTAGAAACATGTGAGCGGCGAGATAATGTCGAAGACCCCAGAAAATCTTTACTCTATCTCGTTCGGGGCCTCACGCTGGGATAGGGGGACTGAGACTAACTATTGAATCAAAACCTTCGACATAGTTGGGCTTGTCGGCTCAATTTCTTCTTCACTGTTTGTAACAACACACAATCGTCAAGGGCTGCCTGAATCCTGTGAAGATTCTCATTCCGAAATGGTCGCTTCTTGACCCGGAAGAAAACGCCGCGGTTGTGGGAGGCAACGTTCTGACGTCACAGAGGATCGTTGACGTCATCATGAAAGCGTTTGGTACGTGTGCTGCGTCACAGGTGAGAAATTATCTTTTTTTCGTTTTGTACAACGTTTAAACTTATTGTGGCGTCACAGGGCTGCATGAACAACGTCACGTTCGGCGATGATGACGTAGGTTATTACGAAACAGTCGCCGGTGGAGCAGGAGCGGTGAGTTACGATTTGGGCGACCTGACCACAGAGTAAATTGAAGAATTAAGCTTGTCGCTTTTTGCCAATTGCCAATTCATGTGCCATTGTAAGTGGTAAATCAATATTAAACCAAGTCTCAAACCCCGAACCAAAATGAAAAAAAAGAAAAAAAAAGCTGAAGCATCAATGGAAGGACTTTGTCTAGTAACGAAAGGCAAAGAAGCCAATAAAATATATTGATAATAATTACCTCCCGTCACACAGGGTCCAACCTGGCATGGAAGAAGCGGCGTCCACAGTCACATGACCAACACCAGAATTACTGACCCGGAAATATTAGAACGAAGGTCACCTTTGTTACGTAACACCACTCGACCTGAACATTTTTCCATCAGCACACATGTAAATCTGCGTGTACGTTTGCCAGGTACCCCGTTGTGTTGAAGAGATTCGAGCTAAATCCTGACACCGGGGGCAGGGGAAAGTACCGCGGGGGCGACGGGGTGATCCGGGAAATTCTGTTCCGCAAGGATTTGATTCTTTCCGTCCTGTGCGAGCGTCGGGTATTCCCTCCTTACGGGATGAATGGTTAGTTGGGGGCTTGTCCCCATTGTGACATCACTGGAACTATATTATGACGGCATGTGTTGGTTTTATGCAGGTGGGGAACCGGGAGCGTTGGGGTCAAACCTTCTATTACGTCACGATGGCCCGGCGATTAACATGGGCGGAAAGAATTCGGTTGCAGTGCAAGCTAACGTGAGATGTTTTTTTGAACATTTTTTTTTCTGAAAATTAAATTACTAGATGGGGATGTAAATGAATTCAACATACAGCTTCAAGTGCGATGGCTTAAAGTCAATACTTTTAAGAACTGTGACGTATTTATTACCAAACATGACCAAGTTTATTTCTAATATAACAATGAATCGCTATTCTTGTGTGAAAATGTTCTAGAAATTTATTTTGACTGACCATTAATTCCGATCTTCTCATTTGTAACTTTTTTCTCTTTTTATCTAGGACGTTTTTCGTTTACAAACTCCTGGCGGTGGCGGTTATGGTTCATTAGCGCCCTCCAGCGAACAGAGCAGTCCTGCTATAAAACGTCGCAAGGTGGCGCAAGGCGAGTTCGTCCCAAGGGGCAGTGTGTTCGACTACACACAGCAGCAGGAAGCTCACTAAACGCGAAATTAAACTAGAACCTTTGTATTTAATTACATGTAATTTATTCCAGCGCTTGTCGGTTGTTTCAGAAGCATGGAATTGCTGTTTTGCTGCCAAAAAGAAATTTATTTATTTGACTCGAGCTGACTGATACCTCTTTCATGGAGAGAGCATTAACTCAGGGTTGAGAAATTATTTGCCAAAGTCAAAACGAAAAAAACTGAGACCAAATTTTGACATTATTTCTTGGGCTTTTTGTGAAAAATTCCTACTTGTTTTGAGGCTATGCAATGCAATTATATGTGCGCTTATGTTGAAAAGAAATGGAATCATATATCATTGTAGATTGTGGATTAAAGTTTTTCTTTGCTGTGATAACCAAACTGAATGTATTTTTTTCGGGTGTTTTTACATGCAAGTTGTACCTGACCTGTTGTCTCCAATTAAACGGCATATTTTAGATTTTTGTTTGTTTCTGCCTGTATGTATCAATTTCCAGCAGGTTTTGATGGTTGGACGGTTATTACAATGGCGTTATGCGGATGGTTTATGTAGAGCAGAAGTTCTTAAACAGGGGAACGAGATTGGTGTTGAGGGATGTGAGGTTACTGAATCATTGAGCCAATTATTTTTGTTCCAATTTTTGTTATTTGAACATGGGACAATTATCACTTTCCGGGAATTACAGAATGGGGAGAACTGGTTGGTGATTTCAAAGGTTTACCGACGAGGAAGAAGGTTAAGAAACACTTAGGTAGGCTAACATGGGGTTCAACAGATTTAAGTAGACACAAATTCGACAAAATTTTATTACTTAATTAGAAAGGCATTTCCAATCCCGTATTAGTTTCGTTATTTTTTACTGTCTATTAAAACTACTCAACCATGACGCAATATTAACAGAGCTCATTCATAAAAAAAGTCCAACCTAACAACTAAGATAAAAACTGTTAAATCTAGAGCAAGGAAAATATTTTGGGGGTTAAATTTTGTTTTTTACTATCAAATACATTTCTTAAAACGCGTTTGGTTTTCAGAAAATAAAAACATCGATTGTGAACAAATCGATTATATTCGCTTTCATGCGTGAAGTTTTCAATGAATTTGCGAAATTGGGGTTTCCGAATTTTCGGTGTTGTGTCGGCGTTAAGGTTGTTTTAAAAGGTTTTCAAAGTCTTTAACCATTTGAGTTTGATGTAATTTTCCGCAGGAATCAAAAAACTACTTTTATTTTACTGTACAACACGTTTTGTCATGAAATAAAATGGCAGCAGCAATGGAGTTTGACAGAGCACAGTCTTTAAGTTTAAGTGATCAAGCCTCTGCGATTAACGCCTACAAGGACATACGTAAGTTTAACTAGCGTAGCTGCATCAATGTTTTTTAGCACCCATCTAAATTACAAGTAATCTCAAATTCCTTGAAAACTTTTTGGGGATAAATTATTGTTTCAAAAGTTGTTTGTGGTGAGTGAAATGTTGGCATTACAATCAAATTGTGCTGTCACCTTTCATTCCCCCTTTGCTTCAGCATAAAGTTCATCCTTATTTGATGCAAATTTAGAAATCCTGAGTTGATGTAAATCATTTTTTACACACACTAGGATTGCTTGTTTTATAAGTTAGGAAACACAACCCTTTTTGAAAAGAAAAAATAATTTTTGAGCAGTAGGTAACAAGATCATTGATGCATTTGTTTTTGTCTTTAATTTTGACCAAATTTTTGTTACAAAATGTTTTTTTATTTCTGTTCTTTTTTTGCCTTGCGTCTGAGTGTACATAAACATTAACCTGTGCATTAAACACAAAATGATTTTTAGTGAGGCGTGATGTGAAGAGCACAGATGAAGAAGGCCTCAAGCTGAAGGAACAAAGTATTTTGGAACTTGGAACGTTACTCCAACAAAAGGTAGCTTTATCAACTACTTTTGCCAAAGATTTTCATATTGCGGCCTTGAATATAATTGCAAAAGAGTATCAGAAGTTTATGAACATTTTGTTTGCTGATATGCTCACTGGTAACACAGACCATAAGTAAAGCAAAGATTTGTGCTTTGTTTTTTTCATTTCATAACTAGGTATATTTTGTGTACACCAATAGAGTAAATATATCCTGCATGTATTGCTTTGTCAAAAAGTTGTGTTTTAGTAATTAAAAAAAGAGATAAAAAATCTTTAAAAAGTACCATACTGTTTTCTACAGGGCGATGCGGTCGAGTTGAGCAGCCTGGTCACCAGGGTTCGTCCTTTTCTCAAAT
>QXVZ01003048.1:0-21277 GCA_008931825.1 Phallusia fumigata
ACAAAGTAAGCAAGTTGCAACACAAAAAGATTGTTTGGTGGTTATTACGTCACATTACATTTAACATCAATGATCAAACAGATGACACCAGACAAACATTAACGGAGTCTTTGGGATAAAATAAACACAAGGATAATGTTAGGTATCAAACACAAAATTTCAAGCAACTCTTCCGGGTTATATGTCAAGACCGAAATACCGGAATAAAACATAGCGGTATTTCGTTCCATTCCGGTATTTTGATTTTTTCTATTTCGTTCTTTCNCCGGTAATTGAACCAAAATTTATTTATTTCGTTCCGTTCCGGTATGAAACACTGGTTTTGAAGTGCAAATACTTGCATCTTTAAGAATTTTTATCAAACGTACATTATAACAAACTATCAACAAAATCCTTCTGTAGTGAAACACTGCAACTTCAGTGTGGATTATTATTCCCATGGCAGCATTAAATATGGATCTGCGAACACAACAGTCTCAAATATCGGTGATATTGTGACCTTGACATGCGATGAAGGTTATTGGTTGATGATGGAGAAAGGCTACAAGTCGTTTGACTTTGTTTGCAAGGAGGATGAATTGTTTCATCCCAATCCAATATACTTGAAGTGCACAGGTATGCATTGATTGTACTGTTGTGTCTTAGGGCTCGAATAGACTAGATTAAAAGATTTAAGATTAAAAACAAATTAAGAAACTGGTTGATTGTCTGCAATAGAAGGTTTTCCACTAAAGTGTGGGCCTATATTCGAATAAATAACCATACTAGTTCAAACAATGTGTGTTTGTGTCTTAACGAAGTCAAAATAATCGAAGCTTGCCATGTGGATGAGCTAGTGGGCCACAAGACTTGTTTTTAAAGTTTTTTCTGGGCTGCATGAGGAAAAAAGCTGTCTTAGGCAGTGTGTTTCAGGTCTTGGCCTCATGTTATTCATTCCAAAGCGCATCGTGCATTTTCTACAAATATATTTGTTTTTCTTTTAATTAATACAACTTTGATAGTAAGCAGCTTTTCTTGATCATACTGAAATAGGTTTGAGAAACACAAGACCCACAACAATAATGCAACCTCATTTACTGTATCTGAAAGAAAATATTTAGCATTTCAGTGATTGATATTTGCGTTTCTACTGTTTGACAGGTGCTAAAAGTTTTCCACAGCAAAATGTTCAGAAAATTTACAAAAAGTCAACTTTGTGGTTGTGTATAAAATTAGATTAAACTAAACCAGTACCCTTGTATTTCAAAAACAGCATTACTGTTTTTGATGCCTAATGTTTAGAGGGGTATAAAAGTGATATTTGGGGCTCAAGGAAAACTTGTTGATCGGCGCATAAAGATCAGCAAGAATTTAAGTCCAAATTACAAAGCATTAATTTCCATTAGGTTCTCTTTTTGTATTTGACAAGTTTGTAACATACCTCATCAATAGGCCAAGTATGGGAATATTTAGTTGTTAGATTAAAAAATATGGCGTCTCATTTATTGTTATGTCATACATTTGTCGTAATATCCCAAGCATACTTAACTGAACCATAATTTTTCTCATGAAATGTTCACAACTAACACAAAGCACCTGTTATATGCCCATATCTGATCTCTGCTTTACCAAGTAAGACATTACAAGCCTAGCAAACCCTTGTTTCGTTCTAAATCCTTCAGCTGTTGAATGTGCGACTCCCCCGTCTATACTCCATGCTACACTGAATGCTCCATATCTCATTTACAAATCCAATATCACTTACACATGCAAAGAGGGTTTCGGTTCATCACACAGATCCATTCCTGGTACAAGATGGGAGATGCGCTGCTTGGACAGTGGAAAGTGGGATAAAAAGTTTGATATTGTACAGTGCAAGGGTGAGAAAAGGACTTTAATCTAGTTTTGCTGAAGTTTATTTTAAATTTAAAGCAATGCTGTCCCTCAAATGTAAATATTTTACTGTAATGCATTGTACAAAGTTCTTAAAATATCTTGGTCATCTTCTGATTAAAAACACATTTTAAATTAAAATAAATTAAATAATGGTGTATCTTAAACTCTTGTATATGCTTTCATGCTTATCCATTTTTAATTTTCATTAATAAAGAAGTTTTGTAGGAACAGCTCCAACCTACAACCAAAATATACACTTATAACATCCTAAAAAATAAACCGCCTTTTTTACACTACACAAATCATAAATACCCTTACAAAAATGTGTATTTTTGACTTGCAACTACAATTCTTTTTAAATTTTCTTATTTTACAGTGATCAACTGTGGGTCTCCTGTACATGCTGAAAATGCCCATATGCAAGGTTATCGCTTTACTTTTGGTAGTAAAGTTCGCTACCAATGTTTCAAAGGCTACTGGTTGGAGAGAGACATTTTTCACTTCGATGTCACTTGTCTGGCAAACACATCCTGGGACAACCCACCACCCAAGTGCACAAGTAAAGTGTTTCTTTAAGCAAATAAAAATATTTTAGGTTTTGTTTGTGGGCTTAAGGGTTTAGCCTGTTAAAAGAAATCAAAGATTCGTTTGCTAGTTTTCTACTATTGTGTGGGAATGCTTTAGATTTTAGATCAGTGATGAAAATTAAATTTTCCTACATGCTTTTGTTATTAAATTTGCACTACTAATGTCTTGTTAGTGTTGGCTATTAACAAACTGAATTGTTAATGTATTCCAAAAAATATTTTTTCTAGTTTTATTGCTTAAACACAAGAAGTGCTGTGGCCCATAGGATGAGAATCACTGTTTTCAGACATTTAGTCTTGAAATTATCCAAATTTCAAAAATAATGCCTCTAAAATCGGCAAAAGCTAGTGTTTTTTTCTTAAACTTCTAACACATGTTTCTGATGATCATATATTCTGCGATTTTGCATTCTACCATTATATGCAAGTACAGTAAACTTTATATAGAATAGGCATATAATTGGAAAACAGCATGTGTCAAATTGAATGTTTCCCTCATAGCAGGGGTGTCCTAAGTTCAATCCGCGGGGCAAATGCGGCCTGCCATGACATTTCATGTGGCCTGCGGCTCTGGTTTCAAATTGTGTTAAACATGTCTCACCAAAGTTTTGATCACCCCTTTGGGTTAAAGCGACTTAATTGTGACTTAAAAAGCTTTCCATGGAAGTTTTTTATCGACAAGACAGAAGAGTACTTGGTACCGAAACAACACAAATCTCATAAGGCTGATAAGATCAGTGTGCAGCCATGTAATTATGTACAAATTTTATGGGTAAAAAGTTCGTAAAAGCGCTGGCTCGCAGGCACCTTGACCCGATTAAAATTGGCCCCCATTAAAAATAGTTTGGACAACCCTGCTCTATAGTGTTTAACTGCTTGACCCAAGTGAGCATACATGAGGTTGGGATTAGGAAGTTGAACTCAGCGTTTTATTTTCTAGTTGTGGATTGTATTGACCCAGCCACAGTGACAAGTTATGCCACGATTGTTGGTGACAGTCGCTCGTATTTGGACTTGGTCACTGTACATTGTGATGAGGGTTACTGGATTAAACCTGGAAAGACCCAAGCAACTATCAGATGTCTACATACTGGAAAATGGGACACCGGAAATGACAACTTTACTTGTAAAGGTCAGAGGGTTCGCTGTGTTTTCTTTTAACCAAACCTTTGAGGTGCAAAGTAATATATGAGAATTAGCCAAGCGCTAAGCACCCAGTAATGCTGTATTGCCCATTTTCTATGACAACAAATAAGTTGTTTCAATAAATACAACAGTTATTGTTTAATTAAAAGTAAGCACTTCAAACTAAAATCGTGTTGGTCCAAACTTATGTTTAAAATGACATCATCTGTTTTTCCACACAAAACTGTTGTTAAAACAAATATTTTTTGCCAATGGTATGCCCCCTTGGAAGATGAATTTTTTCTGTCGATATCCAATTAAGTTAACATTGTGTTTCAGCTGTTTTGTGTCCACTGCTGTACTCGATTCCTCATGCGACTCGGGGTTTGACAAACTACACCAAGGGTGCGATTGCGCAATACACATGCGACCCTGGCTACTTTGTTTCGCGGGACAAGAACTACATAAAAGTGCTTTGCGGTAACGACGGTCGATGGTTTCCACAACCAAAGTTTATCAAGTGCCTGCGTAAGTATCAAGATGTGCAACTTTTAGGGATGTTTAAAGTAGAATAACTGGCTATTCTAGAATATCGAATCCAAGTCTTAAATTAATTTGGCAGGATAACATACAGAATTGCAAGCAACAAAAAAAACCGATAAAAGACAGTTTATTTAACAAAGAACACCTTCTCTTTTATTACATCTCCTAAAACCGAAAGGGATTTCCTGTGAAACATCTAAACTATGTCAGACATGCGGTCGTTAAGTGTGAACGTTGTTAAAACGTTTATTGTATTAGTAAAAAGGTTTAGACCAGTAAGTCAACTACTATTTTTCACTCTAATGCAACCACAAATGCTAGTATGAGTTGCACGACTAATGCTGCATTTGAATTTTTGCTGATGATGCCGAAAATTCAACCACATGACGATCTCCAGTTACTTTATTGTCATGTTGAACGCACGGCCCAGCATAAGCTTAAAAAGGAAACAAACGGCATTGTATTGGCGATGTTTCGTCTGAAAATGCCACTCGCATTAACACAACATTTATGCAGATGGCGCATGTTCATTTACACACCGTTTTTGATAAAATACTATCGGTTTCAATTACCTGATATAAGTGGCAAATTTGGATTCGAATCTACCCAGATTCGATATTCTAGTTTGAACATTTCTGCTTCTTACACCTGAGAGTTAGGAATGCCAGTCAAACATTTCTATTACAAGAATTCACATCAAGTGGTTCACATCGGTGGTCAATCTGTGTGTTGCGGTGCCCTGTCACCTCGTTTTGATTTTCCAATGGCGCTCTAGTCAAAAACTTTTTGTATTATTAAATACAACTTTGATGATAAGCGTCTTTTTTAAATTTGTATCGCCGGCACGCTAAACTCTAATAACTTTTTAAAGGCGTCACATTGAAAACAGTTTAAACTTTGGGTAAAATAATTCAGTGCTAAAAAGGTGGTTACTTCTTGATTGTTTGTTTCAATTTATTTTATGGTTGGTAATTTTTAAATTGGTTAGAACCCACAACTGTGGTTGTGTTAAACACTTAAAACTCGTATTTTGGTGTGAATTGTTGAAAGCACCAATTTCATTGTGCCTAATAAACTTAGCTAACCATCTTCTTGTCTTATGTAAACTCACATGAAGTGTATAACACTCATTCTTTAAGTCATAAGTTTGACCACCAAAGTTTTAGACCAAAACCTTTTGACAAAAGACTTTTGTCAAGGAGTTTTCCTCAACGTTATGGCCTTCAATCCACTGCAAAACTTTTATTGCATCTTTAAACTATTTTAATTTTTTCAGACAAAACCTCCTTTGATTGTGACCCTCCAAGTCTTAACAAAAATGTACAACTTTTTGTTGAAAGCTTTAATTTTAATGCAATGCTTAACATCACATGTTTAAACGGATTCAAGTTAGATCACGAAACCGACATGATAATTGCCCACTGTGCACTTAATGGTTCATGGATTCCAAATATCACAGCAATTGAATGCAAAGGTAAGTTAATATGTGAGGCCATCTTGTTTACTAGCTATTATACACTACACATTGATTTTATTTTACATCATAAAATCTACAACTTAATCAGTTGTGACAACTACTCCACCATCTTTAAGGTGAAACTTAGTTTAGAACCATTAACCTTCGCACTTGTCACTGGATAATTATTTTGTTTTCTGTTTCCTTTGTAGCTGTTGAATGCCCTGAACCAGCGAAAATACCCAACTCTAACTATGTGGGTTCAAGTTATAGTTACAATTCGATTGTCCAAGTAAATTGTAACGAACCTCATCGGATTTTTGTCGACTACAATGATGTAAGTATGCCATTACATTACTTTAAGTAGATTACTTACAAACAAAAAAAAGTTGTTGAAAGATGGCTGAGTGGTTACACGACTGCCTTGTGCTGGTAAGGTTGTGGGTTCTAATCCTGTCTCGGTAGCTTATGTTTCGCTGAGCAAGAAACTTAAGCGACATTGCTCCAACCCAGACGACCCAATGAGTTTACCAAAATTGAAATCACCAACTTTAAAAAATCCAAAAAATGATCCAGGGAACTACAGTAAGGCAGGCAGCTAGAAATGTTGACACATTGCGAGCATAACACATTAAGGCGTTTCAACAACCGAGGATGGAAATGAAACAAATAAATGTCTACAGCATGGAGTGAAAATTCTATTTAAATAAGTGTGACTTACTATCATGACCTGCTCATTGTGTAGAGTTTTTGTTTTCAACAGATGTTTTGCCCCTTGTCACAGTTATTGTTGTTAAATCCATGATGAAGGGATAGCATAGAATATATTTACACTGTGATCGTTGCATTGTGAATGTGATCACATGTTTTAAGTATTGTAGTTGTTTTATTGCAGGCTACAAAGAAAACCCATGCCAGAAGCACAACTATAAAATGCGATGGAGACATGAGGTGGAAACCAAGTCCAAGTGAAGTTCAGTGCATAGGTATTAGGCTACTAAGGTGCAACTTGCAACAACTTTACAGAGAGAAAATAGGGACAGTCTGGGTATGCTATGAAACTAAATTCAGTACATTATCTTAGGGGTTGGCAACCTTTTAAACGCAAGGTCTCAGTTTATGAATTATGACAAAATGTTGATGACTGTGCGTGCAATGTTGATAATGTTAGTGCTTAAGAACAATGAGGTTGCACAAAAACTTATGAATCCAATTATTTGTTGTAATCTCAGTCCCTAACTCAAGGACTTGGGTCCCACTTTCAATAGCTTTGTTTGAACCAGCGCTATCAAACTTAAGGATTAAGTCTTGTTGTAAAATAGCTTATTTTTACCTGAGTTGCCAAAGATACAATATCAGATAAAGACTGAGCAACAGAAGGCAACAAAAGTTGTGCCAAAATGTTTTATGCCTTTTTTAAAAACAACTTATTTTTGCTTCTCCGAAATCCCTCTTTTCGGGGGTCTGGGCCCTTTTTAGCAACCTGATATGATTTTTACTTCATCGTCAGAAGAACGACTTCCATATAAAGTAATACTTTTAACGCTACCTTCGCCAACATTGCTTTACAGATGAAGGTTGTGGCCTGGTTGAAACCCCTGCCACTATGATCAACACAAGTTCACTCCAACTCACAGGGTTTGGGTCTCAAGTTACTTTCCAATGTCAGGATGGAAAACACATTGCTGAGGGAGTTGTAGCAGCAAGTGTGTATTGCACCGAGTCTGGGTTGTGGACACCAGATGTTAACACTTTGCACTGCAATAGTAAGTTGTTTGTTTTGTAGTAGCTATATAGACATAAGTACACACTTGGTGATATATATACATTTTTGTCTTGGTTATATTTCTTAAAACTTCTCTGCAATTAAAAGTTTTTATTAATGTATTTTGGTTAAGATAGTAATCCTGTCTGTTTCATGTAAGATCCTATTAAAAATGCATTTTTTATTACTGACTGCAAAAATACTGATTTCTGGCATAAAAATCGGTATGTATTCTTGCAATTTTGGTACCAAAAGGAGTAACTAAGACTAGTTGAATGAAAGTCCCAACATGGGTACTTGAAGCGATGTTTGCATTACCAAAGTGTTTTTGTTTGGAAATAACACTTTTTTATTAATCGGTTGCAAATTAGTGCCAACAATATAGTTGTAAATCTTACTTTTCGGTTCTGGTAACCTGCAGATTTCCAAATTGTGTGTTTTTAAGACACAGGTCATAACTATTTTTCTTCCACTTTTCAACAGACATTACATGTGGTTTTCCGAGTCTTCCTGCCCATGGGACTTTAATTGGTTCCGATCTCAGTTATGGAAGCTCGGTTTTGTTCCGATGTACTGAAGGTTATCGAATGATTGTGGACAACAAGATTCTTACTGAGGTCGAAATTCAATGTAACCTACTGGGATCATGGGACTCTATAGATTTACTGGCAGAATGCCAAAGTAAGCTTGTAACTGCAAAGATGGTGAAGTTGTTGGTGAAACTGCCTTGTGCTTTAAAGCTTGTGGGTTCTATTCCTGTCTCGTTCGGTTGCATTTGTTTCTGTAAGAACCTTAAACCCAAACTAAAGTCACCAAAACCAAAAAATCAAATAACGAATCGTCCCACAGAACTGCAATGAGGCAGGCAGCTCGATGGCGGACTCATAATGACCACAACGCATTTAAGCGTTGTTCCACCCACCGAGGATAAAAATGAAACAAACAAACCCTTAGTCATCCCAACTGCACAGCACCAGACTACCTACCCTTTTTAAACAGATTCATTCTGGTTAGGGCTTTGATTTTAAGCAGAGGAAATCAGTTGCACAAGACTATTAGGAATTTCAGTTTATAAAAACAAAGCAACATTGTTGAAATACATTTGTAAAGCATTGAATGCGTTGCATCATAAAGGAAAAAAATATTAAACTATGTAATTTGTATCACAGGAATTGTGTGCAGCGACCCTGGAAACATCTTAAGTTCTCGTCGGCAACCTGAAATGTTCTCAAATTTGTTTTCCATCGGTTCCCAAGTGACGTATACATGCAGAGAAGGTTACTGAAAAAAAAGTCACATACATATTTTTAACAGCACCATGTAAAGTGTGTCACTAACCAGATCAAATCTCTCTAACAATGACCCTAAGAGTAACTTTAGGCCAGTGGTTCCCAACTGGGGAGAAATTTCTTCTCAGGGAGGAATTTTATGAGTTAAGGGGAGGATTTCCATTGTGTAGTAAAGTTATTGATGTTGAATATTACTTTACATTATTTCGTGTCTAATAGGAGAGGTTCCAAAATAAGCAGAGGGTAAATGCATCAAAAATAGTGGGGAACCACTGCCTTAGGAACTGTAATAACCCCAGAAGATGTCTTTTTTCTTTTGATAATAATACATTGTAACTGTATGTGTTTGATTAGAAATATCTGCTATAAGTATTTCATGTAAGCTTTATAAGTTTTATTTCGAATTGGTATCAATCTTTATTTAGGACCAACATGTACGAACAGTTTCTGTCAGATTAGGCATCATTCTATGTGGACTAACCAACTGTTCCCGTAATTTTTTTGCTTCTCTGTTAGTTGGTTTTCCTCAGGTTCCTGGTTCAACAAAGAACAGACCAGCAAGATAATCGAGTGCGACGCTGAGGGAAAGTGGATTCCTGGAAAGGCAGTCGAACTCACTCCGTGTAAAGGTAAGTTTATGAAAACAAAAACCTGATTTAATACATATTTAAGCCACACGGATACTAGACTACTCAACACTGAGCATTAGAGTTGTTGCTTGACAAAAATCTGCATGATTAAGAGCAAAAGTCCAATCAAATCTCAGTTACATTGCAAAAATTAACAAATCATTTCTTTCTATAGTTACTTTTTGTCAAACTAAATTCTGTAGTCCTAATTTCACATAAGATTGTCCCCATTTATGTGGAGTTGGTTACTAAAATGATTGTATGGATCTGAAATATTGTTTTTACTTATCGAAGAGTTGAAACAAACCTAAGATACATCTTGAAAAATTGGAAACGTTTGTTTGACAAACTCATTTATAGGGAAAAACACTGTTTTGTCAAAATTGGAGATGATATTTTTACTTTGTGTGACCATAAAATTAACCAACTCAATATAAATTTAAGCAACCTTACATAAAAACTACATCAGATTGCTTTAAAGATCTGAGTCTAAAACAGTTTTATATTCCAGAGATAACATGTTGGTTTCCACCTCACATTCCCTACTCGATAAAACAAACTGACTGGAGTTCCAAAACAACATACAGAACTAGTGAATCAGTTGTCTACCAATGCCAGGAGGGAAGAAGATTCAGTGTCCAACCTAATACTGGGAATCATTATGCTGTTAAGTGTTTGGAAGATGGAACTTGGACCGAGCTACCTGACAACCTGAAGTGTGAACGTAAGCTCTTTCCAGCTTCAGAACGCATTTATATTTGTATCATAAACCTTGATTTTTTTTGTGTTTTAAATCTCAAAAGTATTTATTAATTTTTAAAAATAATCAGATTACAATTAATTTTGTGTTCTGAAGCGTATGTACTGAAATGTTGTTATGTACAGAAATGATCGAAATTTAAGAGAGCAATCACAAATGCAGACAGAATCAGCCGGTACATGTGTAAGGAATATATATTTCGCCTAAATCAGCTTTATCAGTTCCTTCAAGTAGAATTATGTACAGAATAAATCCTGATTACTCTATTTTTTTGGTTTTAATAATTGCTTTAACTTAGTGAAAACAGGTGGTTGTACCAAAATAATATTATCACCTTATAATTTAAAACAAAAACTTGCTTGATTTTTTATCCTAGATTGGGGCATAAACGAGTTGTTCTAATAACGAGTTTGCTGTTCATTTGTCTTGTTGATTTTTGGATCAAAACGTTTTTTTAGTATTTTGAGCCTATTTGGTTTAACTGAGTTGGGCCAAGAGACTGAGTTGGGATTAGAACCCACAACCTTACAAGTGACCATGGTAACCACTTGTATTAAAGGCTTGCAACAAGTTTAATATCAGTAAACTACAGAAAAATTTATTTAACAGTAAAATTTTTAAACTAATATCCCAATTTTAAGCTGTGATTGCTTATTTATTTTTAGATAACCTATGTTTTGCACAGAAATCAGCTGTGGCATTCCACCATCTATTCCTCATGCATCATTCCACATTCCCACCAATCTTATAGTCAACTCCAACGCAATATATACATGCGACGGTAGATATTCAATCACAACACCTGAAGGTAATGTTCAGTTTGGTTTCAACACACAATGCAAGATGAGTGGAGTGTGGACCCCAGACCCTCGTAGCTATGTTTGTGAAGGTGAGATCTGTTTGTTTTTCTCGCAATGTGAAACAAAACCAATAAAACGACCAAGTTTGGGTAAGCTCGAAACCTGAAAAAAATTTAAATGCAAATTAATTAAGGTCACAAATGTTGGATGGAGGTTTGGTGTCCTGTAGCTACCCCATAGTTAAATGCCGTTGGTGAAGTTTGTATCCAAAAGTCATCGCTTGACAGTGCAATTTACGAAGACTTTATTTTAAAATACTGTTAATGACATGTGGGAAATGTACGCTGCCTCTTTATCTTTTTCATACCCTGTTGACTGTGTACCAAGGGCAGGTGCAACGTTCTGAATTGACTGTTCACCAAAGCACTTTTATGTTCAAGAAAATGATTTAAACTAATCTCACAGTTTATATGTGGCTTTAAAAACCTAGATTTCTTTCCAACATGTCTTGTTTACACCAATTTTATTGCTGAATTTATTTTTCCCGTAAACGTTTTTGGTGTTTTGTTAACAATAAATGTCAATAAAACCCGTTAAAATAATTTCCGGAAAGAGTGTAATAATGTTACTAAAGTGTATTTGTATATTTCTTATTTTTATTACTTCTTCGGACAGCCTAAAGTATTGTAATTCTACACCTCACCATGCTCCCTTTGTTTTTATCAGTTGCCGAATGCCAAGACCCACCCTACATACTTCACAGCCACAGAATGTTGGCAGATGTTTCGGCGGGAAGTTTTGTCAATTACTCGTGCGAAACAGGCTACGCATTGTCGGGAATCGCTAATGTTACTGGATCAGCTCGTGTGGAAGTTAGATGCCTGAGAAACGGAACATGGAGTTTGAACGTTGCCGCATTGAAATGTAACAGTAAGTCACCGACTTTGATTTGGATGCTGGTTAAAATACGTTTCCATCTTTTCTTTTCTGTTCGGTCGTACTGTAACGAGTAACAGTCATGGCGGGAAAAAGTGGGGAAATGGGAACGCTCCTTCCCGGGAAATGGGTCCCACTTTTTTTGGGCTGTTTTTTTGTGTGACAAGTGGACACAATCGTCGAAAATAATCACTGCGGTGGAATAGCGTACCTGTGCCAGCTTCTATTAGTTTTTTATTCCTGTTACATATAGAAATATGTGGGATTTACTGAAAACTGGCTGGAAATTTGTTGACCCCCCGGAAAATGTACATTATTTCTAGTCCTGGTAACAATNGAAGAAGATTCAGTGTCCAACCTAATACTGGGAATCATTATGCTGTGAAGTGTTTGGAAGATGGAACTTGGACCGAGCTACCTGACAACCTGAAGTGTGAACGTAAGCTCTTTCCAGCTTCAGAACGCATTTATATTTGTATCATAAACCTTGATTTTTTTTGTGTTTTAAATCTCAAAAGTATTTATTAATTTTTAAAAATAATCAGATTACAATTAATTTTGTGTTCTGAAGCGTATGTACTGAAATGTTGTTATGTACAGAAATGATCGAAATTTAAGAGAGCAATCACAAATGCAGACAGAATCAGCCGGTACATATGTAAGGAATATATATTTCGCCTAAATCAGCTTTATCAGTTCCTTCAAGTAGAATTATGTACAGAATAAATCCTGATTACTCTATTTTTTTGGTTTTAGTAATTACTTTAACTTAGTGAAAACAGGTGGTTGTACCAAAATAATATTATCACCTTATAATTTAAAACAAAAACTTGCTTGATTTTTGATCCTAGATTGGGACCTAAACGTGTTGTTCTAATAACGAGTTTGCTGTTTATTTGCCCAGTTGCTTTTTGGATCAAAATGTTTTTTTAGTATTTTGAGCCTATTGGTTTAACTGGATTGGGCCAAGAGACTGAGATGGGATTAGAACCCACAACCTTACAAGTGACCATGGTAATCACTTGTATTAAAGGTTTGCAACAAGTTTAATATCAGTAAACTACAGAATAATTTATTTGACAGTAAAATTTTTAAACCAATATCCCAGTTTTAAATTGTGATTTCCTTTTTTTTTTTAGATAACCTATGTTTTGCACAGAAATCAGCTGTGGCATTCCACCGTCTATTCCTCATGCATCATTCCACATTCCCACCAATCTTATAGTCAACTCCATCGCAATATATACATGTGATGGTAGATATTCAATTACCAAACCTGAAGGTGATGTTCAGTTTGGTTTCAACACACAATGCAAGATGAGTGGAGTGTGGACCCCAGACCCTCGTAGCTATGTTTGTGAAGGTGAGATCTGTTTTGTTTTTCTCGCAATGTGAAACAAGAGAATGTGAAACAAAACCAATAAAACGACCAAGTTTGGGTAAGCTCGAAACCTGAAAAAAATTTAAATGCAAATTAATTACGGCCACAAATGTTAGATGGAGGTTTGGTGTCCTGTAGCTACGCCATAGTTAAATGCCGTTGGTGAAGTTTGCATCCAAAAGTCATCGCTTGACAGTGCAATGTACGAAGACTTTATTTTAAATACTGTCAATGACATCTGGGAAAATGTACGCAGCCTCTTTATCTTTTACATGTCCTGTTGACTGTGTACCAAGGGCAGGTGTACATTCTGAATTGACTGTTCACCAAAGCACTTTTATGTTCAAGAAAATGACTTAAACTAAGCTCACAGTTTATATGTGGCTCTAAAAACCTAGATTTCTTTCTAACATGTCTTGTTTACACCTGTTTAAGTTATGTGTTCCGTAAACGTTTTTGGTGTTTTGTTGACAATAAATGTCAATAGAACACGCTGAAATAATTTCCGGAAAGAGTTTAATAATGTTACTAAAGTGTATTTGTATTTTTCTTATTTTTTATTACTTCTTTGGATAGCCTAATGTATTGTAATTCCACACCTCACCATGCTCTTTTTTGTTTTTATCAGTTGCCGAATGCCAAGACCCACCCTACATACTTCACAGCCACCGAATGTTGGCAGATGTTTCGGCGGGAAGTTTTGTCAATTACTCGTGCGAAACAGGCTACGCATTGTCGGGAATTGCTAATGTTACTGGATCAGCTCGTGTGGAAGTTAGATGCCTGAGAAACGGAACATGGAGTTTGAACGTTGCCGCATTGAAATGTAACAGTAAGTCACCGACTTTGATTTGGATGCTGGTTAAAATACGTTTCCATCTTTTCTTTTCTGTTCGGTCGTACTGTAACGAGTAACAGTCATGGCGGGAAAAAGTGGGGAAATGGGAACGCTCCTTCCCGGGAAATGGGTCCCACTTTTTTTGGGCTGTTTTTTTGTGTGACAAGTGGACACAATCGTCGAAAATAATCACTGCGGTGGAATAGCGTACCTGTGCCAGCTTCTATTAGTTTTTTATTCCTGTTACATATAGAAATATGTGGGATTTACTGAAAACTGGCTGGAAATTTGTTGACCCCCCGGAAAATGTACATTATTTCTAGTCCTGGTAACAATGCGAAAACACAAAATACGTTTGTTCGTAAAAAACCTCTTCCGACAAGTAGACAATTTGTATAGGGGCTGGGGGCTCAATGATTTTGCTTGACGGGCTGGGTTTGGCCCTAGGTTGCCGACCCCTGTCCTAAGCCTTACTGATCTAACGATTCCAGTATACTAGCAAGATGTACTAAACCGGATCAAAGCCAACCTTCCAACCAATAACGCGCAGCAAGGTGTAAGTTAGAATAATCTAAACATCAGTGGGATTCGAACCCGGACTGGCTCTCTACCAACTGAGCTGCGCAAGCTCGGTGGTAAAACTGCCGAAAGTCGAATCACATACACCGCTGTATGTTGCACATGTCAGCTTCTAGTAGGGGATCGCCTGATCGGCCATAGCATTTAACTGGGAATTATATGCTCGCGCATATTTGGTAATCCGCCTTGGAACTGTCATGCAGGCCAACGATAACGACACACTCATGTATGAATCATAGTACGCCAGTCCTGCAAGAGGCGTTATACCGAATCATAGTCGGCCTTACAAGCATCTCCAGTCAGCAAGGCGTGGATAGAAAAATCTAGTCTGCGGTGGGATTGGTATTAGTATATTTTTGATGAGAGGAATATTTTAATTTCAATGAATAAACAATACTGCGAATAATGTTGTGTTAGGTGACATACGCATGTGGGCATTTTAACACAGGATGCTCGCTGCTCGACGCAAAAACACATTTGCAGCTCTTAAACTGTGCGTCAATTTAATTTTCCTAGGGCGACGTTCAATAATCCCTCTCCGTAGCAAACCGTTTGTTGTACAAATAATTACAACCTTGATAATAAGCATGTTTATAAATTCTTGTCGCTGGTGCGTCGAAAGTCAAACCGACTTTTCCGACGCATCAAAAAATTTGATTAGTATTCCCTGAATGTGATTTTCTCTTCAAATTCCTTTCTCAGTTAAAACATGCGGGGATCCCGAACCAATCAACAATGCTTCACTCTCATACACTGGGATGACGTTCCGATCCACTGCAAGATACAAATGTTTGCTGGGTTATTTCTTTGACCAACTTGCCACGCCCAGAAAATCGGAGTTACAAGTTGTTTGTGGTCCTGACGGAAGGTGGACGCCTTCGGTAGAGAAACAACAATGTGCCGGTATAGGATTTAACAAATTAAATAATTAAATAAAAAGAAATTGATTAGTAATATGAAATTAATGAGAATTAATAAGGTATAATTCAGAGTTATTAATTGAGAAATTAAGTCTTTTGCAAATTATCCCATTTTAAAGATTTAAAACATACCCAGAGAGAACTTTAAAACTTTTATGTATTGTGATTTGTAAATCTTTGATCAAACATATTACCTACATTTACATGCTGGTGTGCCTTGCCCATTGACAACATTTGTCAAATTGTTTTCATTCTGTTACTTTTGGTTTTTAAGTTGTTTTGTTGCAATTTTAGCATTTGACTGTGGGAAACCCGGTCAAGTGAAACATGCCAGATTGGTCTCAGAATCGTATTTACTCGGATCAAGAGCAAGATATATTTGCTACAGAGGTTTGTACTCTTATCTGTTTGACCAGCATTTGTGGAACTTAGCAGGAAATGCATAGCAGCGCTGTGCTTGGGTTTCAAATGTGCAAAATATTAAGAATTTACTACGAAATTTAGACTCTTTATTTAATTTAAATTTGGCGTTTTAGTGAATTAATCAGGAAACTGTCGTATCTGCTAAAATTTTTGAAATAGCTAATGATATGTTTTACTTTAGATGTGCCATATTTGTTCGCTCTTCTTTAGGTTTTTTATTCGAGCTAATTTCAGTTCAGTTTATTGATTTGCGAAGGATATAAGCAGCTAAATTAGTGTCAATGATAAGACACAAGCCAACTTTAGCGACGAGTCATTCCTGATGATGCCAACAGCGTTTGTTGAAACGTAGAAAACGTTTTACACACAAGTACTGGTTTGTATCTTATTGAGACAATTTAAAACCGTGAATTGGGCGCCAAATTTCAGTGTCATTGCAAAACAGCAAACCCCTTTTTCGCTTGATTAGTTTTAACATTTGATCTATTACTACCCAGGTTATGTGGTTGACCACGGCGAGGATGGCTACCCTTCAGGATCCAAACCACTTGCTACTTCGATTTTAATCAAATGTCAACAAACTCTTTCATGGGAACCAAAACCTCGAGACATCAGATGCGTTTGTAAGTCATTTATGATAAACTCTAATGCAGTGTTTACCAGTCGGGATGATGTTTGCAGGCCTTAGAGATGCCACGATTAAATTACTAGAATTTTTTTTCATTAATTTAAGTATTACCAGGTATGGTTAATATTGCTTGCAAAGAGACTGACAATACCTCATGCTTAAACTGCAAAATGACACTTTATTTTACTTTGTTCTTTTTGTAATTGCCGTGAAGGCCGCTGAGGGGGCCGCGATTCATAAATCTCAGCAAAAAGGCGCCGGAAACAAAACTATTTTTTATTTTCCTATTGTTACTTGTAATTTTTCCTTGGCGGTCAAAACAACGCCAAAATTCGCCATGTCAATAGAGAGTCTACCAGTTATTTTGCGGAAATTTCTTGATCAGGGAAACAACCGAAGCGGGAATAGAACCCACAACCTTGCGAGCACGGGGCAACCACACTAACCACTAATTGATCTTGGCACTAAAATATTAGCTGTGTAATTGACCCCCTGCTTTTGAAGCATAGTTGTGTTTGATGTTTGGTATTAAAATCAAGCAAGAAGGCCTGGAAAAGTGCGCTAGGCTTTTGGCTCCAAACATAAAATATTAAAGGTAATGTTAATGTTAACCATTTTTGACTACAATATGTGACTCGTANCCAACATTTTTATTTGTTACTTATTTTGCCAATTTGGGTCAATTTTTTTACTCATTTGCTGCACCCAACGTCATAACAATTACTTTACGTAACCTTGTGGGGAATTTGGTTTACTCGCGTTAGGTTAAGTTTTACACAATTTTACGCACAGTTGTGTTGACAAAGATCACCTGCGTAGGTAACACTGAAATTTTAAATGCAAAAAAGCGTTTCCGATTTTAGCTTTTTATATTGGCCTATATGCTCTGTTCCCAAAACTCTTGGCATCAACCGATTTTTGTAGATAACCCAAAAATTGTTGTTTATTGACTTTCTCGAAACCTCAGGATGCAAGTAATGCATATGGGGAGTTGTGATTTTGGGGTGAACAATTATGCACTTGAATATATTTACGTATATATTGCAGCATAACATGTTATTCTGCCACTTCTGTACTTTGTTTTGCAAAATTAAACACCATTACAATTAAAAAAAACTTACTCTGCATCATTTTAATGGTCCAAGGGCGTGGCTCAATAATTTCGTTTCGCGGCTAAAATGTTTTTGTGTCAATAAATACAACCTTTATATTAAGCGTCTTTATTAAATTCTTGTGCGACTTTTTTTGCCAAAAACGTCACATCTAAAAAAGTTCAAGAAATACTGAAGTACAATATCATCCGCAGACATAACCTGTCCCAACCCTGGACCAAGACCAAGAGCTTCTCACGACGGCGATTCATTCCATTACTTGACCCGGGTTACCTACACCTGCAAAAGAGGTTACTTTATCTCACCAGGAAAGTCGCAATTCACCATCCAATGCTCGTACACTGGACATTGGGTCCCGTTGTTAGAACTGCAGTGCAAACGTAAGACTTCTGTGTATCTTGCATTACCAGTTATTGTCAAGTTTCCCTTTCTGAATGCTGACACAGCGTCCTAAACCGTTTTTTTTCCGTTGACCTCTTTTACCGCTATTCAAAGCTGAAATTCACCCCGGAAAAATAGTTAGTATGTTGACATAAGCATGTCATGCGAAGCTCCGCACTAGAGGTGAAAGTTTTTAAAATTTATAAAAGGAATGATATTTTAGTCAATAAATGAAACTCACAGAAACGTTTTTGAACAAAATTTCCCTTGGCAAATACATCAGTCACTCCAAGTGGGGGTTTCCCCAGTTGGGAATCCCCGTGTCAGCGTATCAACGCTGCAGGTTGTTAGGTAAAACTTGAATATTTCGAACTTTCTCTTTCAGCTGTGGATTGTGGCAACCCTGGTTCTGTGAACAACGCACTGCGACGCGACATCAGTGGAAACTACAGCGTTGGATCCCTGGTGGAATATTTCTGCTCGCCAGGTTTCTACGTAGCTGCCGAGCAGGACGCGGTAGGTGCTTGGATCGTCGGAGATGAGAGACGAAGCAGCGCCAAGTTGCTTTGCTCACCCACTGGAAACTGGCAACCGAGGAGGGCTGAATTACATTGCAGTGGTTGGTGGTTTAGGAAGTTTTTATTTAAAGAAGTTTGTAAAGAGTAATATATACTGGTTTTGCCGAAAAGAAATACTACACTTTGGATCAATAATATAACCATAAAGTGGATAACTCCCGCTTGGAAAGCACTGTTGTAGTTTGTGATATAGACCTAACTTCAATTTGTCCGTTTGTTTTGTTTCAGTTTAGGAACAACTCTTAAATGCACCGTGTCTTTGGATAAGTCATTGCTTTTAACTATAATTTCTTTAGTTCAATTAAAATCTTTATTGTAATAAAAGATATACAACATATTTTGGAATGAAACGTCTGAAAATACTATTAATTTGAACTAGCGAAGAACTATAAGGTATCGTTTACTGCTGTTTACCAATCTGCAAAAGGAATTAAAAAACTGTGTGGGAAGTGTAACAGCAAATGTAAACAATCTATCTCTTGTTGTTACATTCCTTGTGGATGCTTTGCTTATAAGTACGCTTGTTTGTAAAATCAAATTTCCGTCTCATGACAGCAACATAAGATCAAATTTCCGTCTCATGACAGCAACATAAGACCAAATTTCCGTCTCATGACAGCAAGATATTCTTCCCTGTGTTGCAGATCGTACATCGGCCGTTACTTTGTACGAACTTTCACCTGACGGGGAAATTTTCCACCCCTGGAGTTACTTAGTAGTTCCCCCGGGTGCCAACTACTTTCCACCGGTGTTAGAAGGAGCACAGGGGAGGATAGCTGGCCAACTGCCGAACATCGAAAACTTGATTCCAGCCTGTGAAACTATTGAGGTAAATTTGAGTTTTCGAAAACGTTGTGCCATAGTTAAGTTCAAATACCTTGTTGAGGTGTCCGGTAGTTTTATTGCAGTAATTTCATCGGGGTAATTTCGGGCAAATGAGCCGCGGAACTAGGTGAAAATGTAAGAATCCCAATCATTTCTGCCTTGCAGGCAATCTCGAACTTGGAGCTCAATTGATCGCTTAACTTCAGTTTTCCCGCACAGAATAAAAGTTCTTGTTGTATAACATTTCCTCATGTGACTTGATAGTTCCTTTTGCTTATTTAATAAACAGCCTTTCGTGTTTTCTGATGTGATAGCGGGCCACGAGATGTTTACAAAATATTATCTGGGCCACAAACAAAAAAGGTGGAAAACCGCAGGACGATGTAAAATATATGGAAGATAACTAAGTTACTGCGATAAAATTACAGTGAATCCCTTGTTTGTAAGATTAATGATCCAAGTATGGCTTGTATCTGCACAACTGGAATACTGGTGTGCAACATACGGATTTAAAATTTAACTTTGAATTTGCATAAAACGGCATTGTTGGTTTCCCATTCCGTGAGATTTGCAGTTTTGCGAATTTTGCATATTTTCTGTCCAACGAAGTGTTAATAATGTAAGCAAACCAAATTCGGTCTAATTTGTAGGTGATGGCTGTTCACCACCTTGGCCATTGGATCCGCATCACCGAAGATGAAGTCACAACATCCCATGTTCCCAAACTCATCCTGGAGACAGGAGTCGAGTGTGGAGTGATGAAGATGTTTGATGGAGAGCACGATACTTATTGGATGCCTGAAGAAGTTGGTTTAATCATAAATCGTGGTTCGGTTAATAGAGTCATTATAATTTATGCCATCAACGTTTCAATAGGGAAATAACAGCATTAAAATGTTTGCATCGTTTTGTTTAAACCATTTATAGGATGCTTGAGCCTTGGGGACGTCGGTTTTGTTTATAGATCGTGCTAGTTAATTGCGCCATTTTTCTCATCTCGTATCGCCAACTTTAAAAATGAGCTGACAATACTGAAATTTTAATATCGTGTCGTATAGACCATGTTAATACATACAGACTCAATGAAAATATACATGACAGTACCTGTGTGTAAAACTGGCTTGTGTCATCTTATTGAGACTTTTTAAACCGCAAATTGTGTGCTTACATGGAAATACCAGTTTTTGGGAGAAAAGTATTTGGAAAAACTCTGTCCAAAGTCAAATCGTTTTCCGTAAGTCTAATTGTGTTACCTTCACACAGGCCCCGTATTCACCGGCTTACTATAAGACTTGGAAAGGATGGAGCGTTAGCATCACATTGAAGAGAGCTCACATTGTGGGAAGTTTTCGGCTTCATACCTCTAGGAACTTTGAGAATGATGTAAAGGTAATGAAATCTTACAAAATATACTACTTTCTCATCAGTAAAAACTAGGTTTAAAAAAAGGAATGCTTTTGGATATTTTTGTTGATTAAGATGAATATAATCGTTTATTGCTGATTAAATTAAACTGTTTCGCTCTTTTTTTATCAAACACTTTTAGAAATTCTAAACTGGTGGAGCTGTTGAATTCACGTGTAGCTACAACTTGATCTTTGTTTTTTTGCAGACATTTTACATCCACATTTCAACTAACGGAGTTTCCTGGAAAACTTTAGGACCTTTCCAATGCATTGATGCGACAAAAAGGATCGAGTACTTCTATGATTTTAAACCTTTTCTAGCCAGGTAAGTAGAAAGGCAAAAATATGCCAGCAATATATTATACGATTTGTGTAAAAATGCTGTTCTGGAAGCTATGTTTCTGCATTAGTTTGAATGAGTATATTTGCCTGAGCACTAGG
>QXVZ01003053.1:0-20660 GCA_008931825.1 Phallusia fumigata
TCATTGCCTTTGTGTCACCGCCCCTGAAAATCCCAGAGCCACATACGCCAGTACGCCCACGCGATTGAGTTTTTTTTCAGCATTGAGTCACAGACCAACTACGTAATGTAAACAGCGTAAACTCAGGTAGCAATACAATATAACAGGGGGGTCCAACCCGACGCGAAAGGGGCCATGGCCATACCAAATTACGTGTTGTTATTTGCAAATCGCATGTGGCCACATGGTTAAAAAGTTGGACACTCCTGCAATAAAACATCCTGAATAGAGTTGTAGGGAAGTACAATGGGCCCCAATCGGTGCGCTTTATTAGGCCACCGGGTTTCCTGTGGATGAAGCTATTTCAAACAAATCCAATGACTGTGAGCAGGGGCTTGGCCTGGAGGGAGGGAAATTGTAAGGTTGGCTACTACTAGAAAAAATCTTTAAGTTGTACATTACATTAGGTTACTTGCACCTCCCCAGAAAATGGGCTGATGGCTACGCCATTGACTGTGAGTTAGTAACACACAGTGTCCCTGTCTCATTCAGTAACGGTCGTTCGATGTGGTAGCCGATTTGCGCTGCCGTCAAAACTGTTCACAACATTGATCATCTTTGGCCGTAACCACATGCTTGTTTATTTCCTATTAAACGCAACCCGAAATTTGTGTTAACTTCTGATTTACAACAAATAGGCCGATAGTTTCATAGTGTCCAATGCAATATTAGATATCTTACCGCTTTTACCATATATATCAGTAGTTCTCAAAGTGGGGTCAGCGGTCAACTCGGGGTCCGTGAGGGGATTTTAGGGGGACCACAAAATGTATTCATTAACCTTTAAGTCGATGGTATTTCGCGCGACTACTACATTACGGCTGTACCTTTCATGCAGCGTTGGTTGCGCCCTTCGCGAAGTTATCGAGTGAAGTAGATGTGAGTTTATTTTTCAGTGGACCGCGAGTCATTGAAAAAATGCAGGAGGGCGTTGTGCAAATAGTTGTATAAAAGTTTGAGAACCCCTGATACAAATAAACAGAGCCTGAGCAAAATCACGGCCTGTTGCAAGGGCGGCAGTACGGTACATGGTACGCACAACTCATTTGGAAATCACCGTGCTGTCCAGGCATACTTGACCGACGAAGGCAGTACGGTACGGTACGCAGCAGAAAACATCAAAAGGTACGGTAGATGTAGGGTACGCCCTTCGGCACAAGGTACGTGGTACGCACAAAACAATACATAGTACCGTACTGTACTACTATCCTTGCTGTTGACATGTCGCGCCACATGGTGAATGTTTTAAAATTCCGACAGCCGTTATAGTGCTTCCCAAATACAGATATAACGTCAGGTACCAAGTATGACGGCACGGTACGGTATAGTACGATACAAAAGTCTTAAAAAGGTGCTGAACGTTGGTACGAGATAATCTTCGTAACAAGGTACATGGTGCGCACAGCTCACTGATGTACCGTACACTGTCATTTTTGTAAGGGATCGATGGTTGTCAAATGCTTTGCAATATGGAACTTTGACTGAAGATTTGCGACAAAGGTTTTAACGTTTTGAAAGAATATTATGTGCAAACATGTGCCCCTCTTTGTAATTTATAAAAAACAACGCTGAACTACAATATATTTTTCCAAAAAAAATACAAATTCATATTTTTCCAAAATTTAAAAACAAATAAAATAAAAAAACAAACAGATTTAAGAGTTTTTAGTGCAAGCATACGTCAAAATTAATATTGAAGAACGAAAATAATCTGCAAACTTGTGTCATGAATATCATGGATTTAAAGCTAAATAATTAGCAATCTTCAGACGTATCAAACAGTATAGAGCAGGAAGTTATAGGTTTGATCAGGAAAACTAAACGGGCTCTTTAAAGGAAAACTGACAAATCACACGCTGGTAATAAATTGCAAAATCATTAAACTACAAATAAAAAGGTTTTAGAAAATATTTCAGATATTCTTTTAACTGTAATTTGTGAGGACATGGGTTTTTCGTTGGTAATTTTTCGTATATTTTGTGCCACCTAACGAATTTTGTACATTAAAAAATTTAGCCGAGCGGTGGCGCTCCTTTTAACACCTCAAGACTTCATCACTTCGCAAATGAAGTAAACAGGACGTGAAGAGCAACGGGAGGAAATTGAAAGATAAAGATGGTTAAAAGAAACATAAGGAGAGGGTTAAATGAGAAGTCGAGGAAAGCTTTGAATAGCCGTTTGGAAAAAAAGGATTAGTTTAAAGATGGGTTGTCACGGTTTGGCAATTCAGAGGCTGGCAGAGGCTGTTAGTGTTCGATAGATTTTAAGTCTAACCCTCTGCTGTTTTTTAAAGTTGGTCGTAAACCCGGTGATAACTTCGACAAGGTGTAAAAGAAATGTTTAGATTAAAAACACGAACTTACAATGAGGTTTTGCTGAAAAAAAAACAGTAAACAACATATGTTGCTACTACACAAGTCTGCTGTCGAGATTTTACACTAAAAACCAGAAATGAACGCAGGTTTACTGCCGGTGGACATGAAAAAGTGTCGTTGTGTGTCGTTATTCATACCCAGGGATTAAACCCTGGTTCAAAACAAAACGTTTTAATGCTCGTGTTTAAAAAGTACAAATTTAATTCCTGAAGCTTGTTTTGAAACAAGTAATTGTGGCAGTAGTTTTTCTAATTTCATTTAGGCTACTGAAACTTATCAAAATGTAAGTATATTATTTATCAAATCTGTTTCTAATGGTTAGACTTTGCCAACCAGTCGGCCAGTTCATCTTTCAGCAGCCTGCCCCATGCCGGTTGGGTAATCAATACACGCATGCAGTCTATTGAAACCAACTTAAATTGAAGGTCGTTTAATTCAATTTTTAACGATTTTACTTTTTTAATACAGACTCAGTTGTGCATTCACACGTGCTAGTGACCTAAAACTTTAAGTTGTTTACAGCCGAACCTTTCTGAATTTCGGAATTTAGTCTTAGATTGCAAAACCCAGAGCACGATGCCGTTCTACATCGTAAAAAAATGTAGGTACATTTGCAGTTTTGTAAAATATTTTTGTCAATGTAAGTACAATTTACGCCACAGTTTTCCAACTTAATTTATCCTGTTCAGCACGACGATTTTTTTAGATCAGTACTTGTTTTCATATAAGTGCGACTAAACTCACTACACTAAACTCACTCACAGCAAATCAACAGTATTCTGAAATAGTATTACTGCTCCAACCTTTATAGACTTTTTCGTTGTATTTTAGATGGAAACATAAGCTATACACAAGTTGGACTAATAACAGAAGCCGAAATGCAGAAAATTACAGACTCAAGAGACCCTAATGTGGTTGCAAATGACGTTTTATCGACTGTTAAAAAATACATAAAAGACACCGGAGATAGAGGTAAAGATCAGTAAAACACAGCCTTGTATCATTTTTTTGTAAGTGAAAGAGGCCTGTAGATTGAAACTACCGAGCAAATCCAAAGGGAGGCAAAAAAGTGTTAGGAGCCGCAGTCACAATGGCGGAACCGATTCCGGATCCGGAGCCAAAGCCGGGTATTCTAGAGATATGTTGGGCCAGAGCACAAAGAGATATATATTTCACCTGAGTTGGCATCGTCAGTCTTTAAAACATACAAGCAAAAATTTAATAAAAAGGTTTAACAAACATAGATTACCGAAAATCATCTGTTAAATTTAACTAATTTTTAGGAAAATAATTTGGGCAATTTTGTAAAAAATAAGTTTTGTTTTAATGGAGACAATTCTGCTGAAACATATCAATCCACACCACGGCGCTGTAATATTGTAGCAGCTATTTCAACATGCTTCAAACTCACTTGCCGTTCAGTGCGAAATGCATTTTGAAACTGTTTGAATTGTGGGCAGGCCTCAATGAACATACTTAACCCTTATAATTATCAAAATAATAATAAAAATAAATCGTATTTATTTTTTAGCATTGTACTTCAGTGATCAGGATCCTTCAAACAACGATTTAGGCTCTCCAGTTGTGGCTGAGGAGATGGGCAAGTTAGTTGGGTGGGTTAACAACGGCAGTAAAAATGTCTACTTTTTCGACAAGTAGTTCCGATTTCACGCAATGTAAACCTTATGCAGAAATTTATGAAAGCACAGAATTGTATTACTCTTGTTAACCTTTTTCCGCATTTTGTTATTCATGCAGAACTGCTCCTATTTCGTCTGTAAATAAAGATTTTGAACAGATTTTTTGTTCCATGGCAAAATATGAAGAAAATTAGGCGGCGATTCACTATGTCATGTACTGTAAAAAATTTCAAAACGAAGCGGATTTAAATATTAAAGTATTTGAATCAAATCCCATTTTTTTATGCGGATAATGTGATTTTTTGGCCTTTTGTGTTGGGGCCTATGCCCACATACATTTTTCAGCAGTAAGCGAATAATTTTCCTGCTATACCAATACTAAAATGCAGTTTTGTGAAATACTGTTACAGTCATTTAGGTTTTAAATATTGTAGTTTTTTTGGTCACATACGTGTTACAGAAACCTGATTAAGTATAGAAAATAAATAAGTTTGGAACAAATGCCCTTAAACTAGGCATCAGCCTTTTTCTTCGACATCCTAAAAGGTCAGTCCCTCCTTCAACCCAACCCTTTTCTGAACCATTAATAATAAATGAGGCAAAACCGCTAGCTTGACAGTCAGCATTTGTCAGATGCAGCCAATATGGATTTCAAATACAAAGTTACATGTATTACAAAAATGCGCCAGTATTTCATGTCGTAACCGAGACAGCCCCGGGTTTTAGTGCTTGAGGAAAGCTGATTTCCAAAGAAACAACAAGGAAGTTTAATAAGCAAAATATACAGGCTTAGTAATTTGCATCCATCGAATAAGAAAGTTGAGGACCACTGGTTCAAGCTTAATGGTAAAAAGCAAAACGAAGACATTACTGTTGAAATGTTTGTAAAGGGTTGTAAAAATTGCAATATGTCTGGCATCCACATACCACAGCAACCAAATATTCGCCATTGCCTGATCAGGGCTTGATGTTTCCTGTCTAAACAAATAGCGCACCATTATATTCTTGGCAAGCTTTGCAAAGGACAGGTCGCGAAGTGATGATTTGTAAAAAAACAACTCATTGTGAAAAGCGGCTTTGCGAGAGTTTGGTGGTGAGCTATTTATTTAGACAGTTTGGAAACCATGACGTCACACTGCTATAACGCACAATGTTAAATCTGGGCGTTTGTTTCATCGAAATCCCAATCTTCCTTGAAAACGAGCTTAAGACGTACAGCAATGATCCAACAGCACTGGCATGCACAAATTGCCAATGCAGAAGGAAGTATAGAAAAGGGAAGCCATGTGATGACTGAACCGAAAAACCTACTACGTATATCTATATTTAGTTTCAACTCATTGAGGTTCGGCTCACAGAAGACACGGTAAAGATTTTAACACTTGAAACCTGCAAACCAACTATTTTTATCGAACAAAGTTGGTCAAATACTTGTTTAAGTGGTTTGCACTGCATATTGGCCTCTAAACACTAAATATGAGCACTTTACAAAGCCTAACACATTTCAACCGACCACAAAAAGCGAAAAAATAACCTTTCTGGTTACAACAGGTTAACTCAAAGAGCAGGTTTCCTACACAAAATGGTTTTGCTCCAGTCCTTTCAAGACTTTGCACCATGCTATGTTTAGGGCCTGTAGAATGTTTTAACGACACAGATACGTAACGATTTTTATTTGTGCATTGTATCATTTAAAAGTTTGTATTACCAGAAAACGGTAACTTGCAACATTTATAGCTTTACAACCCCGCTTGTGTGCTTCCTGTTGTGTTTGGTCCATGACATACAATTAGTTAAACATAGAAGAGCAGGTGGGGGGCACAGAAACTGCTGATACACACAAGTTGCCGATGGTGATGACAGAACGGAAATCATGCCATGACTAAAACCAACAAACCTTTAGCGCACATTCAAGTGTATGATATTCAGTCTTCCAGATTTGCTACTTATTTCCGTGCGGAGCCCGAAAACGTTGGTTTGTTTTGATTACTCATGCTAAATTCTTTTTTTTCAGGCTTAACTTAACCGCATAGCAGACACGACACATATTTTTACTTTTGCGACCTGCAAACTGAAGTATTTTTGCAGTGTACATTTGGTCAAACGCCTGATCAAATGTTGTAAAATACATCGCAAATTTCCCCTTAACACTGATGACTGTGCCCATTGGTTATGTTCAATGCAGCAAAAAGCAGTTTGATCACGTGACAGCTTTGCATGAATGTTACGTTCAGGCGACACGTTTTGAACAATGAGCGGAAATGCATTGAAGGGCCGTCACTTGCACTTGTAGGGAGAATTGATTTCGCAAAGCAAGTGTGGCCTTGTGGGCGTGTGAAGAAAACACAAAGTTGATTCGTATGGCTTTTGCAACCAAGACCGAGCATGCTTAAGCAAAATCTTATAAAAAAGCCTATCATTGTAGAACGCGCTGCAGTTACATCGTTATCAAACAGTGCGTTGTGGCAGGTGGTTTGGGTTGAAAAAGGTTTTGCTAAACTCATCTTAACATATATTTCTTTATTTAGGCTTTATGCCCAATTAGTTAGAGCTCAGTAACATTTGACAGAGCAGCGTAAAAGCTTGAATGGACACTGAAAAGTTGCTGGAATCGCTCGAGGCTGTGTCGAAGCAGCATGAGGAATCTGTGGTGATTGAACTTGGAACCGACCGACTCATCAGATGGTTCGGAGTTTATGTGATTCTCTTCCTTGCAATCGTCTTCAAAATCGGCGAGCTGGCAAGTACGGATGCTGTGCATATTGCTTTTTAGTTTGATTTTCATTGGTTTTCCATACTTTAAGTGAAAGAGAGGGAATAACAAAATAGCATTTAATCAATAACCTGGCTCTTAGTTGTTGTTTTAGGACAAACAGGGACTGTTTAATAATTCAAACCTAACTATTAAATGCAATCCTTAACATATTTCGCGAAATTCGGACAATGTTAAACGTGGGTCTTGCCAGAAAATAGAATTGGTGACTAAAGGGTAATTACTTGTGGGCAAATGAAACTTTTTTTCTCGCTTTAAACCTTCTCTCGATGCAGCTTCCGGCATTGCTTGTTACCCGGTTGGGGAAACAACAACCAACATACAATTCATCACCTTCGCCTCCACCTACTGCTGGGAAAATAACGACAACATTCCTGATCCTTCGACCAATTCCTCGTGGTGCAGCACATCCGGCGGAAACGTCACGCTATTACGCGATCCAACCCAACTTAAGCGTTTCATCGCCTACTTCCCATACGTCATGCTTTCCCAGGCAAGTCTAAGTGTCAAGCATAAATATTTTGGCTGACCCACCTGGGTTGGTGTTCGAACCTTAGTAAAAATAACCGATCGAGGTTTAAAGTCTGGCCATGGCTCAAGCGCCCGAAACCATGAGTCTGGTGTTAACTCAATGCAAAGGTACAAGAGCAGTAAGTGTGCGCCATCTATCGGACATGGGTTGGCATGGGAGATTGACACCCCTATGTATACGTGGGCCCCGGTCGTGTGTCTATAATGTACATTCGATAAAACTGTTGGTGCGCATTGTATAAAATATTGCGGTGTACTCAATTACAATTTGGATCTGGACATCTGTTCATTTATGTACTTCTTTAAAAAGCAATGCATGTAACGGCTACACAGGCTGCAGCATAATATTTTTTTTTCTCTTTCTCATCATTGTCAACGAACAAAGTTAAACTAAAGAGAAACCAACACGCAAGACGAGAATGCAACAAAAAGTTATGCAATGTTACACAGGCATGTACAACCAATTTCATTACCAACACAAACCTTTCCTACAGGGTAAGCCTAAGGTATATTGATAATATTTTTCAATTACCTTGTAGAATATATGTTAAAAAATTTCAACAGCACGAAAGTTTTTACCAATTTGATATTGTCATTCTCAGGCCTTGGTTTTTGCCTTGCCCTTTGCTTACTGGCACTTCCGCGTGGGGGCGCCCTTGATGGGTCATCTAAGGTTCATGCAGCTCCTTCTCAATGAGATCTTCGAGAGTGTTGGCAAGGTGAGAGGCGGAAGGCCACGTGACAAAGCCTATGACGTCACATGTGCAACCCTGGACGGAAACAGAATATGGGAACCGGATCAAGATTCGATTAAAACCAAAAACGAAAGCAAAACTGCAGGTACACACACGAAATGAAAGATTAACCAAGACATAAATGCCAGAGAACTTCTGTGTAGTAAATACATTTTATTGCAAACGTTTCGGCAATCCGTTACTTCATGACGTCACTACTTGGGTCACGTTTTCATTTTTACCCCACTTGTGTATATAACGCACAATTTAAGCTTCTCGTCACTATTGACTAAAGTCTGTTTATTGTTTTCCTAATAGTAAGACGTTACAAGCAAAATCTATATATGTATCATTTGTATAAACTGACTTAATCAACTAGTTTAAGATGGTTGTACGTGAGTGTTTTGAATTATGTTTTACAACTTCGACAACCAACACTATTAGTTTGCCTAAAGGACCTCCCACAACCGCTAGAGGCTCGTCAAGCGACGTGGAAGCCAACTCAGAAGCCTCAAAAGAACACAAATCGATGTTAACCGAGGATACTTTACCGACCGATAGTGATCTAAGCCATAAGGTACAGGGTAACAATTTTAACTACGAAAGCATGACACAAAGCGTGAACTTTGTTTTTTCGTCTGTTGTTGACCTTTAAATTTGTTCCATAGGGGGTATATCATGTGGCAAGAGGAATTTGCATGTTCGACTATTGCAAAATCAAATTAAATTGTGTATGTGAAAGTGTCAAACTGCAGGTGACAAGCAAAAACCTATAAAGTTTTGCTATTTACGGCCCACAAGTTGCCCTAAAACTGTTCAGGTAAAACTGACTCATGGCCACATGCACGACTTGACCTTGTAATTTTGCTAGCACCAAGACCTTGTAATTTTTACCAAACCCACGTGTATAATCTTATGCATACCTTTAAAACAGGTATAAATGATCCACTTTTATCTGTTATTTTTGCTATTTCAGGTCAAATCGAAACCTAATGAAAAATCCAAACGTTTTTATTGGAAATGTCCCCGTTTTTCGTTTGGAAATCTTATTGGAGGAATGCGGGATCGCCACTTGTTTTCGATATTTTGTTACGAGAATTTCGCTAATTTACATCATCTTCCATATATTTTGTCCGGTAAGCATGACGTTCGGTATTCACAGCACATATTTCTCGCTCCACAGTTCATCCGGACACAACGTTATTTTGTAAAGGTTTCCTTCGCATACGGCCAAAAAACTTTTGTTATTATTTGTTGTATCTTTTCTGTCTTAACTAAACGAAGCACCAATCGATGGGATGTTTGCATTAACATTGTTCACCAGCGATCTGCATCGTTGTTGCTCCGTTTGACTCATCATTTCTTTTTCGCAGTTAAATAAACGGGAGACTAAGGAAATAACCCCACAACAGGAGTCAGCCACCTTTAAAACGCTTACAAATATTTCAAAATCATAATTGCTTGCTTTCTGTGCCATGTTAATGACGTCACTGCTTTAATTTCTCCGTTAAATCTGCAAAATCTGGTTCACATGTGCTTTCTGCAGCTCGTTGCTGCATGCATTTAACGTTAAAAATCAAAGAGGTCTCCTAATTTGGCTCGAAAAATGTATTAGAATGTGGAGGGCGTGTCATAAATTATCACCCGGCGTGCTAGAGGTTGCCGACCTAAGCCTTACAAGCTTGCCTAGCCACCATATACCTTTCCGATGTTATTACATCTTAACGATTGATTGATTACGTTTTAGTTTTCAGTCTAAACGAATTTAACGACAAGCCGAAGCTTGTTATGCCGATAAAGAAGGCACTGCTTGAGATCTGGTGCCATAAAGANTGGCTCGAAAAATGTATTAGAATGTGGAGGACGTGTCATAAATTATCACCCGGCGTGCTAGAGGTTGCCGACCGTTGCCTTACACGCTTGCATAGCCACCATATATCTTTCCGATGTTATTACATCTTAACGATTGATTGATTACGTTTCAGTTTTCAGTCTAAACGAATTTAACGACAAGCCGAAGCTTGTTATGCCGATAAAGAAGGCACTGCTTGAGATCTGGTGCCATAAAGACAACTTAACCCACACCTTCCTCGTGAAACGTTACGTCGGCAAACATTTGGTCACAGCCTGCCTCGCGTTCTGCATGACCGCCTTGTTGATCACGTGGTTCTTGGCCTGCGGACTGGGTCATGAAATAATGAAGTCGAAAACCTTTGGGTGGGTGACAACTTGAATAAACCAAAGCCAAAGCCAGATTAACATTTTCTAGTCCTTTTTTATCAGATGCGAAATTCCGTACCACCACTTCTGCCTCCTGTGCTCCATCAAGCGATTGCCAGACGTCATAGTGCTGTACGCAATCGACCTTTTCGTCATCATAATGGTGTTTGTGATGTCAATGTACAAGTTGTGTGACATTCGCAGGAGCAGGAAATTGTACAAATCTCACTTTTTCGAAAATCTTAAAAAGACCAACAATCTGTCGTTCGAAATGGCAGAAGAGTAAAAATGTAATGTCGTCGAGGTGGTTCCCCTCCACAAATAATCAACAAGAAACATTATCAGAAGCAAAGATTTAAAAATATGTCTTGAAACCTTTTTTTTAGCCGTTAGATTGTTTTTCAAAATCGTCATTTTCGGGGTGTTTTGACTTTCCCGAATTTAAGCACAACTCAATGGGTGAAGACGTCACAGCAAAATTTTCAATAAGCTACAAATACTTCGCAAAGAAAAGTGCAGTTATTGTCTCCCCTTCCGATCAAATTGTTTTGTTTTTTGCGGTGTGAGAGAAACTAAAAGTATTACCTGTTGGATGTAATCATCAAACACGAAATTGCCACTCTTGCTGTGTGTACGCAAGTTATAGCAAATAAAACACAAAACCCAAACATTTTATTGCGTGCCGAAATGTTGTGAATTTCTAAGAAGCTACTTGATACAAAAACTTGACAATTTTTCTTGTTCGTTCTTTTTTTACTTGATACAAAACCCGCCGTTCAAACAGACCGGACTATGACATCATGTTCTGTAATAAAGTGATCTCTCGTTTCAAGACAAACTCATATTTCAGCAATTATAGTAACTGTGAAACTGCAATATAGATTTTCAGATTTAAAACAACCCTTTTAAACAGCACCGTTTTTTTGTTTGCTTTCGGTTAAAAATTTGACGATAACTCTTTAGTGCCAATAGTGTCATCTGTTTTCAATGAACTGTGACTACGAGATGGGGCTAAATCTACACAAGATTAAAGTCACACGAATGATTTAATTACGACTAGCGAGACCAATGTCTCTAATGCTCCGACCAATTTAAACACCTCATTTGAAACGTCTTTCAGGTTATGCGCGTTAGTTGATGAAACTTTGTTATGCTTAGTCATCTGTTTGCAGCTAAAAGTTAGAAAACTCTGTGTACACTAATGTGTCAGCAGGTATGTCTTGCAAATTTATCTTTCGTACACCCAGGAATAAAACGAGTTTGGTACGACTGTGTTTTAAATTTGCATTCCTTTTATGTTCGTTATATCTTAAACGCTATAAACCAGTGGTTCTCAAACTATTTTTATTTTCGGGGCACACTTTGCAAACAAATAACACGATAAGTTGCTCCAAAAATTTATTTTGGTTTAATACGGCGGGTGAGGCTGCTTTTGGTAGCAAATCAAAACTAGTTCTAGTGTTGTCATACACACTCGCATTTCGTCATCAAGCTCCCTCCTAAAGTCTCTGCCGTTTTTGACATTGATTGAAATCTGATATTCACTGCAATACATCAGTGAGGCATTCTCACCATTAACGTACAACTCCTCATTATTATATCACAACTAACAAAAGGCAATTTGTTCGCAATCAATTCTCATAATAACAAAAAGTGATTGTTCGCAATCAATCCTCATTATTGCTTGTCGATTATTGTGACATGTCATGCTAACGAGGTAAAACGAAACAACATACAATCAAGTTTTTTTGTACTGTTCCAGTCAAAAAAGATCCGGTAAAAAATTAGACGCAAAATCAAATCCGGCGCAAATGAAACCCAAAAACGAGAATTTCGCGGCACACTTTGAAAGCTCTCACGGCACACTAGTGCGCCGCGGCACACAGTTTAAGAATTACTGCTATAAACACTAGGGAGCTCTTTTCATTTACTGACTATAAAGATTTAATGAAAGGTTTTTCTTCTTTTGGTGCAGCCAGCACTTTTGTAAAGCAGTATTTGATGTTGCAACGTCTTGACACATTGAGTAATCATTTAATTTCGGAGAAGCCAAACGACCGTAAACAAAACGAGTTTGTAAAAAAGTTTCGAGATAAAAAGGATTTACGAATCTCCGCTCCTGCTAATGGGTCTTGCCCATTATTCGTGGAAAAGAATCCACATCGACGACATTACATTTTTACTCTTCTGCCATTTCGAACGACTGATTGTTGGTCTTCTTTAGATTTTCGAAGAAGTGGGATTTGTACAATTTCTTGCTTATGCGAATGTCACACAACTTGTACATTGACATCACAAACACTATCACGATGACGAAAAAATCTATTGCGTACAGCACTATGACGTCAGGCAATCGCTTGATGGAGCACAGGAGGCAAAAGTGGTGGTAGGGAATTTGGCATCTGCATAAAAAGGGCTAGATTAAGAAACCGGCGTTCAGTTTAAAAAGGCTTCACGTTTGTCTTTGAACATCAATTTTATTTGTTTCAATCTTTTACAGAACACGCACCCAAACGTTTTTGTTTCCATCATTTGATGGCCCAGTCCGTAGACCGAGCACCACGTGATCAACAAGGCGATCATGCAGAACGCGAGGCAGGCTGTGACCAAATGTTTGCCGACGTAACGTTTCACGAGGAAGGTGTTGGTTATGTTGTCTATATGGCACCAGATCTCAAGCAGTGCCTTCTTGATCGGCATATTCAGCTCTGGCTCGGCGTGAAGTTCGGTTAGCTTGAAAACTGAAACGTAATCAATCAATCGTTGCAATAAGATCGATAAGATATGGTGGCTATGCGAGCTTGTAAGGCAATGGTCGGCAACCTCTGGCACGCTGATTAATTAGTTATGACACATCCTCCATATACTAGTGCATTTTTACGAGCCAAATTAAGCGACTTGTTTGATTTTTAACGTTAAATGCAATGTAACTGCAGCAATGGGCTTCAGAGAGCAAATAGAATCAGATTTTACAGATTTAACGCCAAAACTTAAAGCAGTGACGTCATTAACACGGCACACGAAGTCATTACGATTTTGACATAATTTGTAAGCTGTCACGCTGCGTTCTAAACGTAGCTGACTCCTGTTGTGGGGTTATTTCCTTAGTTTCCCGGTTGTGTAACTGCAAAAGAGAAATGATGAATCAAACGGAGCAACAACAAAGCAGCTGGTTAGCTGTGTTAATGCAACCACCCCATCGATTGGTGCTTCGTTTACTGAAAACAGAAAAGAAACAAAAAATGAATAACAAGGTTTTGCGCCGTATGCGGAGGAAACTTGCACAAAATAAAATTATAAGTGTCCGGATGAACTGAGGAGCGAGAAATTTGTGCTGTGAATACCGAACGTCATGCTTACCGGACAAAATGTATGGAAGATAATGCAAATTAGCGAAATTCTCGTAACAGAATATCGAAAACAAGTGGCGATCCCGCATATCTCCAGTAAGAATCCAATCAAAAATCGGTTTCTCTTCAGGATCTGGTTTGCTCTAAAAGGTATGCATAAGATTATACATGCGTGGTTGGAATTATTTCGAATATCTTGGTTTTAGCATTCAAAGCCGTGTATGTGGCCATGAGTCAGTTTGGCCCGAAAGTTTCAGATCAACTTTTTGGCCGCAACAAGCAAAACTTTATAGGTTTTTGCTTGCCACCTGTAGACACTTTCACATACACAATATCTTCAGATTTTGCAATAGTCGCAGTTATAAATTCTTCATCCCACATGATAAGTATATATCTTCCCCAGGGGACATATTTATAGCTTAACAACAGACGAAAAATTTACGCATTTTGTTATGCTTTCGTACCATATCGGCTAATAGCGGTCCGTGTCCCTCTGCGGTTTCTGAGTTGGCTTCCACGTCGCTTGACGAGCCTCTAGCGGTTTCGGAAGGTCCTTCAGCCAAACTAATAGTTTCAAATGTAGCGTTGGTTGTCGAAGCTATAAAACGAAATTGAAAACATTCTCGTAATGCAGTGGTTGTTTAACTTGATAATGAGTCAATTTATACATCAGATAAGTAAACTTTTGCCTATAACATCTTACATTCAGTCTGGGTTCCTACAGTTTTGGCTTTATCTCCGGTTTCAGTCTGTTCTTCTTCAGCCCATATTCTGTTTTCGTCAAGGGTTTCACAAGTGGCGTCAAAAGCTTCGTCACGTGGGGTTCCTCCTTTCACCTTGCTCACAGTCTCAAAGATCTCATTGAGTAGGAGCTGCATGAACCTTAGATGACCCATCAAGGCCGCCCCCACGCGGAAGTGCCAGTAAGCAAAGGGCAAGGCAAAAACCAAGGCCTAGGAATGACGATAGGGTACCGTTTTGGTTTTTTAACACTTATCCGACATCAAGCCAATTAGATAAAATCACAGCTGGTTGAATGTAAGAAGGCTCTTCTTGTTAGTGTAATTGATTTTTCATGCTCTCATAACATTGTACAACGTACTGTTTTATTCTTTCTTGTTTGTTGGGTTCTCATTGGTTTACCTTTTGAACATAGGCAATGAAGAGAAGAAAAAAAGAAATGCGTTCTCCTGCGACCCATGAAGTCTTTTACATGTATTGCTTACAATAAAAGCCTGTACTGTTGGGGAACACGCTTGCATATGGGTTAAAGTGCCCGATAGGTGTCGCACGGCCTCCGCTCTTGCATTGAGTTGATCACAAGCAGGGCGAACTGGGCGAGCGCTTGGTCGAATGGACCGAGGCGCTCGACCCATATCCAGACACAAAAAACCTGATCGAGATTCGTTCTTGGGATCGTTATATTTATTAGTTCGATTAGTCCGGATTATTTAGGTGTCAATAAAAATTTACTGCTTACTTTTTTTTACGATGTAGAACGGCATCGTGCTCTGGTTTTTGCAATGTAAGGCAAAATTCCAAAACTCAGATAAAAAACGAAAGCTCTGCGCGTGTGGATGCTCAGCTAAGTCTGTGTTAACAAAGCAAAATCGGTAAAAATTTATTTAAACGATCTCCAAAGTAAGTTGCTTTCAATAGACCGTGCGTGTATTGATTAACCAGCTGATGTGCTGGCCAGCGAAAACGAACTGTCAGACCAATTAGCAACTGCCTAACCCTCTTAAATAGATGCGAAAAATCACATGTTTACAATGTGGTGTAATATAGGTTTAGGTACATAAACATCTTAAAAGTTATTTGTTTTAAAACAAAGCTTAGAGATGGAAATTCCTATTCCTGTTTTACATGGCTTTTCAGCCTGTTACTCACAACAAACTGGAATGCCGTAATTTGACTATACTAGCCTAAACGGCCAATGTCCTGTCACCGGGGGGGGGGATGAGACCTTACAGGTCGAAACAGTGCGTTCTGTTTTCAGTCGCGGTTTTATCCCTTGGTTGTGTTTTTCTATTAACTATTGTTGAATGATGTCGACTACCCCATGTGCATAAATCACACATTTTCTACGTTTTTTACTTAGGCCGGCCCAGAACAATGCGGTTATTATTGGTTCCAGGGTAAAATCGCGATAGTCGACATTATTCAACAATTGTTGATAAAAAAGCCGACCTTGTTTAGTAGCTTGAATACAAAACATATGTGCCCAAAAACTTGTACTGAATAAAAACAACCTTGACGGCAATTGTTGTATCTCTGGATGCAATAAATATTGTTTACTATTTTTAGTTCTCTGGCAAGCGCATGGCTAAACTCTATCATAAATTTTCTGTCAAACATTTTCTTTTCGACAATTTAGGAAGTAATTGCCGGTTTTAAGCCCAAATGCTCAGCAAATAACAACAGCGATCTGGAGCGAAAAATTAACAGACACTAAGAACTTCCTCTTACCTCTGAATCTTCAAACCATGACAACCTATCTTTAAACGATGGCGTCCTTTTTCACAGTGCCTATTTAAAACTTTGCTCGTCTACTCATTTACCCCTCTCTTTTGTTTCTTTTGACCTTTTTTTCTATCTTTCAAGCTCCTGTTGCTCTCTACGTCCTGTTCACTTCATTTGCGAAGTGATGAAGTCTTGAAATAGTGATAGGAGCGCCACCGCGCGGTTAAAATATTAGTTTCAAAAATCCGTTATGTGGCGCGTCGCACAAGTGATTACAAAGGACAAAATGCATGTCCTAACATGTAATGCCTACGATGCGCTCTTAGAAAATGAATCAATTCTTGAGAATATCTCAGATCTACAAAAAAGGGACACTTTATACGTTCGAAACGGCACTTTGTAGGAAAGGGACGTCATAAATATAGATATTAGATAGATGAATGTTTCAGTACTCTTGCAAACAATGCGATTGCAAACTATCGGCATTATAGAAATCTATCACAAGCAAACGCAAGAATGTGACAGTTTTCGTGCTGTCTAAAATCTCTTTTGCCAGTTTTACTGTTACATAAGCTTGGGTTCTTTTCTAGTTCGGGCATTTAAACAGAAGTGTATCAGATAATTAACGCCGCGTTGGAAGGACATTAGCATCGTAATTCGATCTGGTACGACAAGTTTTGGGAAAAAAATAAACAATAAAAATGCTTGAGATTTTTATATCAATAAAGCAGTAGTTGCTTAAAAATAAAAAAATGGCCAAGCAAAAAATAATCCCGTTTAGGTTTTGCTTTTTACTTGCTCTTACCGTTTTCTTGCAAGTTTCGGGTTTGTGAGTTTGTGTCACAGCCAAAGCTTTTACCACACCTCAAAAACTACAAGTTTGATTGGGCGCAGGAAAGCGAGAAAGATGAAAAAGGAAACAAACAAGAAAACTTAAGAGCAAAATAAATGTTCAATTATACCTAATTCACCTTTAGACACTATGTGTTTTGATTGAACTATTATCATTGGAATCTAAACTAGCATTGCACAGATAAATTGCAATTCAGCCTTAACGAGACCAACACGTGTAATGTTTTGGTTGTGTCCGCCATCGATATAACTAAGTCTTATAATTAACACCACCCAATATCGTTATCTAACAGATGGTATTTGCTACTGTTAGATAATAATATAGGGTGGTGCTGTTTATGAGCTTTAGTTATATCGTTGGCAGACACATAAGTTCTGTTCATTCAATGGCATGATTTGGAAAGCACAGACGCGTTTTTCGCTTTAGTTACCGATGGCGGATACAACCAGTTAGGTGCAATTGAATTGCAAGTTTGCTTGCAAACGTCGGAACGCAAAACCCGAAAGTGGTTGCTGCAAAATTAACTTCCACACTCTTCCACAGTTACACCAGAGACAGGACCTAAATGGTTAAGCTGTGCTTGTTTTTTTCGTTGAAAATGAAACGATGTTTTCATTGAGGGAGGTGAATATCGCCTCCACCCTTGGAACGACGCGCTCTCGATTGTAGCTGTTTGGAATTTTAAAGAAAGACTCATTATATTATTGAGGATATTACAAAGTTTTGCCGAAAATGTTCGATTAATTAAACGTGTTTTCCCCATCGATGTTTTCCGAAAAATGCAATTCTTTTTGTTAATGTGAAGGTGCAACGAGGAAAACTACAGACAAGTACTAGACACGATATTTCGGGGAACGTGGGGTACAGATGTAAAAACCTTAAACGTTTTCACAATATAATAACTCTCTGCAAACCATACACATTTTTTTACGCTTTTAGATCTCTACTTCAGTGACCACGACCCTTCTAGAAACAACTTCGGTCAACAAATCGTGCTGGCAGATAAGAGATGTATCAACCCATCAGGCTCTGGTTTTAAAATCGGCCAGAAGTTAGTAACATAGGGGGACATTATGCAAAGCTCAATTACACTTTTGAATTTTACATTTTGCCACTTTTTGTTGAAACTATTGGTCAGAAAAACTTTTTGAATGTTCTGAGCCCAGGGTGAATCAGTCATTGGTAGAAACAAAAAAAGCTTCTTGATCGGTAAAACACAATTTTGCCCACCAACCTTTCGAACGCAAATAAAACCACTCAGTTCACCTTGCCTATCTGCACTGAACGTAATAAGCAATTGCTATGTAGTTTATTGGCATAAAAAGATATATTTTACTGTGGTTTAGGATTGCCAACTCTGTTAAGAGTTTTTTTCTATGTGAAATCCCAATCTTAGCACAAAACATTTGTACATGTATACATCAAACATTATGACACAAAATATTTTACATAGAAAACAAAATAAAAGAAATAAAAGACTTTATCGATATTTCGTCAGGCTTCAAAAACAAACTTCCTATTAATATTTCAATCAGATAACAACATGAGATATTGGTTCTATTGTAAAAAGTTCTCTCTCACAAAAATTTCGATGATAACAAATCACGACACGATTTGGTAAGAGTCGCCATTATCTTGTTTCATATTATGCCATATTTATTTTGGTTTTTTATGAGTCTCAGTTCTGAAGTTAATGTACCAGCCAAAACGATTTTAAAATAAGGGACAAACAGTGTCATTTCAAATCTCAATAAAGGACAAGGACAAATCGAGGCAAATAAAGGATTGTCCTTTAAAATAAAGGACGGTTGGCAACCCTACTGCGGTTTCAACTCGGTTTGAAAGCAGGTTTGATGTGTACTCAAAACAACCCGGACATTCGACAAAACAATCCCTAAAGCACAGCAACGGTTCTCGAAGTCGGTTCCGCGGTCTAGTAGAGGCCCGTGAAGCGATTTCTGGGGGTCTGTGAAAATTCGTTAGTCTTTCTCAGTCTCCATCGCGTGATTGCTGAAATTTTCTGAATGTAAATTTCATGTGAAGCGTTAGTTGTGCCACTTGCGGCGCCACCGCGCAATGTTGCTCTGTGGTGTCACAAGCGGCAAGAACGTGATTGTGGCTCACACAAAGCCTTGTTAAGTGTCGAAACCACCGGCATAATGCAAGTGTCGAAATGTGAGAGAACTGACCAGAATGCTGACAGAATCAGTCGGTATAATACTTAAGGAATATATTATTCGCCTAAATCGGCATCGTCATTTTCTGAAAATGCAAAAATCAGACAAAATCAAAATAATATAGATCAACCACAGAAAAGAAAAGTTCTAGAAGACGCAACAAGACGAATGTCACGAAGTCGCAAAGAGTTAAAATTGAAAGCCATCGCAAACCCAGCACCGTCTGGCGACAAAGCTGTGATCACAAGAAGGAACGAACACCGTTACGCAAAGAAAAAATGTGGCGCTTGTAACTAAAAGCCAGATAACAGTATAAAAAATAAACGGAGAAAACAGAAGGCCAGTCAACAAACTAGAAACCCCAAGCTGAGGTTTGAGAGAAACTAACTGCAGGCACAAACATATATAAAGATTACCAAGAAATGCTACCGAATCTTAGGCAGCAATATATTTTGAATGTTGATAGATGCACCAGTATGCCAAGCAAGTAGGTTGGAGGCGAAGGTAAATGACGGAGACCCGGACAATTTGAAAAGCGAACAAAAACTTCGCGACTTTCAAACTCTTATACTTCTATTACTTCGCTGAAAGTGATTACAAAAGTCCCTCGCTCATTGTCAATCATTGCACGGGAAATTTACAACGCGTTTCCTAAAATACTTTGCAGGTCAAAAACTGATAACTGAAGAACCCCAGCAAAAGAACTCCAGAAATGTTGGTATGCTGCGTTTGCGTGTGAGTGACCACCAACGTTTCGCAATAAAAGGAGTTTTCCACCGTGTGGTTCCGCTCCCAAATCCCAGACGGACAGAACGTGACGTAAGCCCCCCTTTTTACACATTTTTGTTTGTTTTAGGTTTCGAAATGAGAACATGCACGTCTTTAAGATTGACATTTCTTAAGCCGGCTGAACGACGGTTTGAAAATAAAGGACTAAGGATTCTACAGCATGCTTGACCTCATAAATATTTATTGTCTTAACCGCGTTTGAGGGGGCGGGGGGTTGTTTTGACATCATAGGAATGCGGCTTATTAGTTTTGAAAGGTGATAGTAAATTTGCCAACCAAACTTACAACCCTAGTCAGCTTAATCTTGTACCTGTGACTAATACATCACATTGTGAAAAGGCTCAGAAACGGGTAAAAATGCCTCACCACAAAAGTCAAAACGCTTGATTGGCGTAACTCTACTGCAAACACATTTCGTCACAAACTCCAACCAGAGAAAAATCAGATAGGTCACTGAAAAAGGCTCCTATCTTCAAGGGCCTTATTGCGATAATTAAGCAAAATTTAGAACCCACAGAATAAGTGAACAAAGCAAAACAAAATCAAGACAGTGAATGGCAAAAATCTGATTACATCACCGATCTATTTAGTCCCGCACAGGTTTGCTTACCTGTAGAAGATGAAAAACAGCGTATTCAGACATTGTTATGCTGGTGATTACCTGTATTTACGTATTACAGTTTTCGCATCGCATTCACTAGAGTTGACAAACTTGT
>QXVZ01003055.1:0-13061 GCA_008931825.1 Phallusia fumigata
TTTCAGGAAAGCTACTACCGGAAATATTTGGCCCCCACCACGACTTTGGGCTGTCCTTTATTACACAGTATATTCGGAAAAGTTTTATGTCCAACGGACTTTTGTCTTGAGCTAGTTGTTGAATGGCAACTGAGTTGAATGACAAACCGCATAAAGTTAATTTTAAATACATACCTTCGCAAGTAAAGCCGCTTCCTCTGAAACCAAAATTGCACGAGCAGTCGTACGAACCAACGTTGTTGCTACAGGTTGCATTGGGATCGCAAGCATCCAGTCCAAAGGCGCATTCGTCAACGTCTGAATACATAACTTTTATTAAGACTTTTTCGGGGTTAACTTTTTTGAGCCTTTTTTGTCACGATTGGCTTTTTTCAATGTGAACTACCAAGTGTAAAGTTGTTAAGTTACAATGTATATCACGTAGTTCTGTTATAGCTGTTAATTGCAGTAAACCTATGTTGCGTTTTACCTGCAAGCTGATTTTGTCACAGTGGGTTTACGAGTGTACATTATAGATTTTCGACGTAATTTTACAAAGCGTTTACGGGGCATTTATTTTGTGTTCTTTTGTTAACACAAGCGGTAAATTATTTCTATACACAGCACAAGTGCACGGAACACCTGCGGTACTTTGTTTCTATTTTGGTCACCAAACGCGATTTTATCACCAATTCAGCCGTATCTTGGACCTTTTCCGTTAGTCTCGTGGTTTACATTGCCCATAACGGGACATGACTCGACATATACAAGGCCCAGGGTCACGGGATGGGTGAGGTTTATTGAGAAAAGGAGAATTTCTTTAGGTGTCTCGACGATATTTGTACAACTCTTAAAATATTCAAAAAAAGCAACACTACATGGCCTGTCAACAGCCACTTGCAACTAGATTAAAATACGGAAAGTACGAAAAAGTATTCCTGCGGTTTTAAATCGTTTTTTACGCCTGTCCAAACGTAGTGTCTGGCCGAAGGTTCGTGCAAATTTGTTTACTTGGAATAATATATTTCGCTGGCTATGCCGGAAGACTACCTGTGCATGTTGTCACACCGTCACCCGTGTAACCAACCGGGCATTCACAATGGAATGTTCCAGGGTCATTGATGCACAAGGCAAGGTCCATGCAATTGTCAGTATTATCCGCGCACTCGTCAATATCTAAACACAAAACAAAATCGTTTAGTTAATGTTGGTCTATCTATCATAGAAAGTTTAACTCGATCATGCATAAAAGTCCAGGTTCGAATAAGAGCACCATGTTGAGTTCAAAGTACTTTACTGCAAGTAACATAATACAAGGGCATGAGCAGTTGCTTAACTGAGACAACCGTTAAAACTTTTGCAATACAATTAGTTCGCTACAAGCTCTCTGGCAATTATGTTTTTCATTAAGTCGTGCTGATAAATTTAATATTCTTGTGAGAGCGGAGTATACATTACTATACAAACTGAATGTTTTGAGTACTTATCTATGTTTTGTCGATGGTATACGTTTTATTCAAATACAAAAACACCCTAAACTGCGTTTTGTTTCATCCTGATCCAATGTCAAAATAATAATAACCTGATATCTTTAAACTATCTTCGTTGCACTTACGCCAAAATCTATTGAGAGTTTTCAAGAAACTCACCCGGGCAGTAGGTTCCGTCTGGAACTAAATTCAGTGGCTCATACATCGCAAAACTGGCGTTCTTGACAAAACCATCCGGACAGCTGCATTGCGCTCCTCCGGTTACAGGCACGGTACAGATAGCGTTAGGGTCGCACGGATTGAAGCCGGGAAGGCAAGGATTTTCAACTGTTACGTCGTTGTAATAATAAAACGTTAAATGTAAATAATTTGAAAGACACGTGAAAACAATGCCTTTTTTGACAGAAACCAATGATCTTAATCCTTTTTCTCTCATTAATCATTTTTGTTCAGACTAATCGTTACACTTTGAACAATTTAAATTTGTTTTGTTTTAATTTGCTGGTTCGGCGAAACTTTTTTCAGGCTCCATTACTTACCCACTTGGTACCCGTCATTATCCGCATGTGGGAGTTGCCCATAGGTCAAGAACTACTACAATAAAGGGTACCTGCAGTGTTTTATTGCGTCAAGCACGTTCGTGTAAACGTCGAAACAGATTTGGCAAAATATTTTTTGGCATTTGTCTTACGTAACAATGGGCATTTTTGCGATCAATTACACTAGGATATAGTTCAAAACGACCATCAGTCCTGAAGAAGGCAGCAGTTTAGTTTAATCAGAAGGTTACATGATGGGCATGCAAATTGTACAAATCAAATACATTTAAGCATTGCGCAAATTTTGCCAATAACTTACCCAGTCTGTCGGTTGGTTGGGTGCCGAAAAACGTCACCACCGAGGGCACGCCAGTTTCTAGGTAGGACAGATTTCTTGCTCCTATTGGGACCAAGCCCTCTCCGGGTCTTAAACTTAACACTTCGACCACCACAATTCCTTTGAAAAACCAAAATTGTGTTATAAGCATAAACCAGGGTTTGGCGAACTACAGCCCGCGTATCCTGTTATAAATGCATCAATCAATCTTTTTTCATTGTCCTTTTGCCTGGGACTACATCTTGTACACACTCGCACGACCCGCCGGCCAAATTTCAAACAAAGCTGGCGCATTAGCTCAAACGTACTGTCCAGGTGGTTCATATAAGACTATCTTTAAGAAGGTTATGCGACCATAAGTGATGAGATCCTGCATACTTAACACAGTGTTATTTTACCATTTTGTTTGCTTTAAAACTACAGCACGAACGACAATGTTGATGGATGAAAGGAGTCAAAACATTGTGATTGCCGAGTTTGTCATTAAACTGTTGTTTTTATCCCTAAACCAAGATTCACTGTTTTATTTGCTGTTGGATATTACTGGACGCGTAAAAAAACCTGTCAGTGCTAAACTGAAATGTTACTCGCATGTCGTTTGCGCACGGAAAGGCTTTTTAATCTCCAACGGGCAGAGATAGCATCAATCCATTTAGCTTTTTGTAATACAATAAATACAGAAAATGCAATTAAAACAATGCAAAATATAGTATCAAGTAAGGCGAGACCTTGTTACAGTGGCAACTACCGCAAGTCACCTATTCCCAGGACGGTTATTTCCTAATTCCTATACCGAGTTATTTCATGTCGAAAGGCTCTCATATGAACGCATTTGGCTGCATTGAAATGAGAATTCAAAAGTTACTCATGCACCGTGAAGGCATAGTACTTTTAAAAAGCAACAGGCATATTTTCCTAATTCGTGAAACACAGAACGGTTAATGCAGTGCAGTAGCGTAGCCAGCCCACAATTTTGAGGGGGGCCAAGTAACCTAACCTAATGTTTTTCAGGTACAATTTCGAAATTTGGGAGGTCTGTGGCCCCTTTTGCCCCGCTTGGCTACGCCCGTAACGCAATGGTTCCCAGTCTTTATTGTTGTCGTGCACCACTTGGAGGTAACGCACTCCGCGTACCACTTAGTTCCAGAAAAAGTAACTTTGTCATGTCAGAATCGAACAACATATATGCAAACGAGCTCATTTAATTTATTGCCCGAGAGGTGTTCGCGTACCACCTGGAATGGCGTAGCGCCGGTTGGGAAGCACTGGGTTAAAGCCTTCAACACTCATATCAATGTTCACCTTTTTTGTACTTTTGTCACTGTTCTAGGGTAAATAGTAAACACACAAAGTTTAGATGTTTATCATTCTCCATTTAACAGGATACTTACTCGCATCAGGGTTTATCGCCATTGCCGCAGTTGCCAAAATGACAACGACGAATAGGGATTTCAGCAGCATTTTTCCGAATCCTTTCAACTACTGCTAACAACACAGAAAGGTTAGTATTAACAAGTCTAACTTTGCCCCGTATCAAAAGACATGTAATTCAATGAGTGTGTTTCAAAACAAGACCGTTGTTAGCTGGTTCTAAACGAATCTCAAGCAGTAAAGGTAAAAGTGCTAGGATTCTGTTAAATATTATTCTGTCATTTCGTCTTTCATCTTGCCTTATACCTGATGTTATCATTGGAGTTGTTTGTTAACAACATTTGTGAAGTACCTAATTTCCGAACACATAATTTACTTCGCTAAATAAGCTGTTTGGGGCACTGACAATGATTGCTGAAACGATTGTATTACAATGTATCTCTGGTAGTTATGTTTTTGCTACACTTCAAGTCCGTCTCTTGTGTTCCTAAGCTGGTTTTGTCTAAACTAATTCTGACCGACTAAAAACAAACAAAAAACCCCACACACGATTTGCTGAAATGACTCCAGAATGTCATGAAAAGCGTAACGCGCGATTTCAAGAAAAAGGGATAGGTTTCAATCGATGCCCCATTAACAGAGAAGTTTTTTTCTATATTCGGGGTCCGTGCCGCGCCCTATAGGTGTGCCATACTTTCTTTGTGTTCCAATCCGGGCGGAACGACGGCCTCAACAGATTCATTTGCGACGTTTACCCATGTCCAGACTCTTTTTAAACAGTTTGTGGCATTTGTGGTCTATCACTTTCTTTGAAACATGTGACATTTAGAGACGAAGTTTTGATACTTTGATATGGGGTCATGTGCTTACCTAAAGTGAAGCCAAGATTCAAATACATCGTTCCGTTATTAGCGAAAGAGGGACGGGAATCAGTGGATTAAAGACATTTGGATACGCGACGTACGAAACACATGACATTTAGAGACGGAGTTCAGATTTTAAGACCATGTGCTTTTATATTATATCGCACCACAAATTACCGGGCGATGACACTTTGTTTTTGCTGCAAAATAATTTTTGACGGACAAAAATGCTTTGGTATAAAATTAAACATGGGTGAATTGGATACATGGCATAAAGCGCTTCGATCACTTCACGTACAAATACCTGACTGTCCATCCAGGAAGCGCAAGTCCTTTCGAAAATATGCGTTTCAAGTGGTGGGCTTTCACATTCATGGACTGTATCGTAAACGTTAAGTTTTGCTGGACAGGACAGTTTTTTTACACGAGCAACGCAAACCAAAATGGGAAAACGTTTCTTTGAATCTGCCGAGTAAATGTGGATGAAGCTGTTTGGTGCCATAAAACTTTTCGATTTTTACACCCTCGAAAACCGAAAAGTGGCTTGGTGTTTTTACGAAAATCAAACCTTAATGTTTCCGATTCCGGTTGTAACCGGCAGTTGGCCCAAACCGGTTTTAAACTGAAATATTCTGTCAAAAACTGAATTATCCAAATCGTAACGTACGACAAGCATTCTGGCTGAGTTTGCAATTTTGAGAAAAGATCTATATAGCTTATAGTTTTTGTCTTGTTTCACATCGTGCTCAACTTGTCACGCTTATTTCAGTCAAAAACAGCCTTGTTTAATCTTTGTTTACATGGCAACGCGATAAAGAATGAGTAGACACCCACACGTTTGTCAGCGTTCATACGAAACGATTCGCTTGATTCCTTTGGCTTGGTAATAGCTTCGCCGTGGTCTGTTGAATAGCAAAGGTTCCCGGATGTCAAAAGTTCGACCCAACCCATATTTTTTCATGTGTTGACGTTAATAATATAAATTAATGCCTTTGTGAATAATTTTCGTGTGACATTGAACCTGTATCAATGTCCGGCTAAAAATTCACGATCGTCGTGTTTGTAAAACTGTGTGAAAGATCAACGCGTTACGGCTTGCAGCCATTTTTCAGTTGATGTTTTTTTTGTTAAATTTGACAAGAAACTTTAAACGAAGATGGTTAGAGTGTGGCGGATAGTGTTTAGATACCCTTTTCTCCTATCTTGTTAAAAACGAAAATGTCACATCCCTGACGTAAACTAGACGGTTGAGGGCATTCCTCATCGGTATTAACGACGTTAAATAATACAATTACCCGGGAATGTAGGCCATTCGTCGACATGATTTTAAGTTTGATGAACATGCCCACGCAAATATTTCAGACCGCAAACGAGAAAAGGGCCGCTAGTAACCAGAAAAAAATTCGATGTATTGTCTCTTGATCCGTCCACACATTGCGCAGCGAATACGTGTTGAATGAAAGACGTTGAATTTCTCAATAACACAAGGGCCTTCCAAAATCCCAACGATTTAGGACAAAGCGGCCCCATGGCTTATGCGATAAAATCGAAACCCACGTTGCTTGATCGAGGAGGTCTTGATATCCAGTCTATTGTTCGAAATGACCAGCGCCTAATCGAACGCAATGTTTGTCTAGGATTTGTTTGGTATTTTGCTTAACTCGGATTCATGGACATTTTGTCGTCGTGATTCCTAAGGACCTACCTGTGTTTGATATAAAGAGTTTTACTTAGTGGGTGGTAATAAATGAAATTCTAACTTTTGGATTTTTACACAAATATAAAATAGTGGGTGCTTTGCTGAACACGTCCCAGCCCTTGAGATTTTTGGCCTTTTTAAACCCTTCGATCCTTTATGTTTTAAAATAGGGTTTTAAAATTGCTCTCCAGGCTGAGTTCAAAAAAAGGGAACGCGACTAACAGCTCCACCGTGTGGCTGGTTTGTAGGAACCGTCATTGTCGATAGAAAAGATTTTTTGCGATTGAAAACACTATACTGTAGTTTACGGTATCTCAACAACTCGATAAAGATGAAATATGAGAAAGCGTTACTTTGTTTCGTTGTAACCAGACGAAACTTATGTGCTTTAATCTTTTGTGGTGATTGTTGTTCTTACTCGGCCTTTCGACTCAGTTGGTCATTTGTACTTCCACATTCCATCTTACCTTGCATTGTCATGATGATAAAATCTGGTTTTGACGAAGGACCAGTATGACGTTGCATGTATACATGTTTATATATTTGTTAAGCCAACGGATGCGCAAAACATCGACAAAAACTTGAATCAAGTACAGTATGCAGTACAATGTAATGTCTACACTCAACAATGATTTCAGTTCCATTAATCGCTACTCGCAAAGATTTGGATTTACGCTCACTGCACCTTTTTGATCAAATTCAAGGACGGAATAACAGCTCGGCATTACCGTGTTAAGGAATTTGAGCTTTATTCGGTGTGTTTTCTTGCTAAAAAAACAACTTTGCTTTTTGCTTGCACAAACGTCAAAAATCGGCGAAAAAGGTTAATGTGGCGCATATACAGGGATGCAGATATGGGTATTAAAGCGCTACATCGCCGAAATATGCGATTGAGCAGTTGTTTGTTATTAAATTAATGCTGAACTGCCATTGGATGCTTTATGCCATGTAGCGTTTAATACATTTCACTATTTTGCTGTACAATAGGATAAGCTTCAGCCTTGTAATGGAAGCACAATTTTTACATTTTTGAGTGAGTGAAAAAGACAATGGGCGTGACGAGAAAACTGTAATTTCACTGTAAAACGTTATGAATAGAGCATTGCTGTTACGATTTAGAGGTAAAAGACCGATGGTAGAAAGCGTATTTTGTCGTCTATAGCGGAGCTATTTAAATATTTATTCTGCACCTTGTTTGTTGGGAGGCAATTGTATTTTTCACCATATGGTTGATTAAAAAAATTATGTTTTATACCTGTGAATAAGTGCAATGTACATTAGGGGAACAAGGTAGGTTAACCTTTTGGGCTTTACAGTAGCAGACTCTTGTTGGCAAATCTCCGTCTGTACATGATACCTGCCAATGCGGCGACCAGCAGCACGACAAGCACAGCCAAACCGATAAGAAGATACAGCGCTGTAGTGTCGATTGTTGTTTGTAGTGTTGGGGATTCCTCAGGCACAAAGTTGCTGGGGTCTAGAGCATAACATGTAATTGTTTGACAAAACTTTGGTTTATGTATTTTCCCTACGTGACGTGAACTTGTATAACGCATGTGAAGTTAAGTCTGTAGCCGTAGGGTTGTGTATTTTAATGCGCAGTGCGATATACAGGTTCTTTTTTACAACACAAGAGAAGATAAGAGGGAGGTGTGTGTAAAATTAACCCAAACTTTGGTTAGTCTGTCAACTTTTTTAAACATTTTTTCTATGTTCGAGTGGAGACTTTTTTGTTAACTGGACACATTTCGTCGTATCCTAAAAGTGCAAGCCAATTTTGACATGTTTATTATCACATTGTAAACCACGTATAATTTGAATTTGAGAAATCACACCGCACCGGTGGTTATGGGTAACTTCTTGGGTTTATGTGAGGTTACTTTTCCCAATTAGTTAGTTTTTTGCCCTTACCAATAAAGCATCTTCCAGCGCTGTCGACGTATGATAGATCAGGACACACACAGAACTCCTGCAGATGAGCGTCAGTCACACATGCTCCCTCGCCACAATCCTTCTCACAGGCTGTGTCATCTAAAGAATAAATGTGATGTCGATAGAAACTTTATGTCGAAAGTCGAAGTATTTTCTAAACCTACAGCCTTACCCACACCAACCAACTGATAGGCATCGTTGTCGTACAAGAATTTTACATCCGTTGCGCAAAGCCTGCAGCGTTTGTGGAATGTTTTTGGCGGTTTTAAACGTTTTAGCGTCTTACTGGATTTCCTTAGCTCTTTGTTGATCTATATACTGACAATGCCCGTACGTGTTACATACATATCTCATTATAGAACAACTATTGGCTGATTTTGTGCCTCTTTGCCATTGTAATGATGTGTTTGGTCTTGGTTTTTAATGCAAATGTTAAGTTGTGAGTTAAGTGCTTTAAGGTCCGTTGTTAGTCGCTAGGTCTTCCAAGAAAAAAATATTTCAAGGCTGTGAAAACCCATTTGTGCCCACTAATACTTTGTTTTGAAAAAAATGGCTAATTACTGAATTAGAATTACAAATTCCCATTTGTCGCATTCAAACTTGGGCGACGTATCTATGAAGTGGATGGCCAACATTGGACATCACTTAATTTATTGATTTTATTGTTTTTTCAGCATTTTTAGCATTGTTAAATTTTTCCCGTTGGTCTAAGCTTCGGCCCTACTTACTTGGATGCCGTTTGTATGAAAAATCAACACCTCCGCTCTTTATTTCGTTTGATCTCTTGAATCTTAGTTGTACCACGGCTCTACGCCGCTTGGAGCACTGCACATGAAACAAACATGTTATTGGTTCAGATGCGTTTGGTAGTCTATATTACTTGGCTATGCTCTGTTTGTGAATGCGACAAAACCCAATAGGTGATGATACAAAATATGTTTGTTGAGTTAGACGAAAGGGGCAAAAATGCTGTACTATATTCTGAGTGTGTTTTTTTGCTTCCAGACCCTTGTAGATGATTTAGGCTTAATGGTCTTTGTCAATAATTTGATTCTTTATGTAGCGCTATAAAAATGGCTTGCAGATGTTTGTGTGTGATACATTTGCTGTCAAGCACGCCACAAGTTGTAGCCTTGAGGAGCCACAATTTTGAAGCTCTGTATTGTTGCACACTTTCAAAAAAACCTAAGCACCTATATGTAGAACAAATGCGTATGCTCTTGGCCTTATGTATTACTCACCGTCACTGCACAGTTATTGATTGCGCCACCAGTGTTGAGACACAGGGTTAGCGAGGCGTGGAGACTTGTTTCCGGGAAACCTCGGAAGAAAAAAGGCTTTGATTTCAAAGTCACACTGGTCGATTCACCGTTGTTAGGCAAGTCCGACTGGCCAACGATTCCTGCGTTGGTGCTGGTCATCGGCGCCAAACATCCGTTTCTAGAAGAATGTTATAAGATTGAATAAAAATACAAATTTCACGTTTTGCGGGCCTGTGGGTGAACCGATGGGTGAACTGGGATAAAAATGTCAGTGCACAACTTCNACGTGTAAGTTTGGCTTACAATTGTGATGTGTTGAACGCGGTGGTAATGTTTGCTGAGCTTGGTATTGAACACGTGACCTGGTACGTGACGTATTGACCAATTGTGAATGTTGCTGAGTCATTGACGTTTGTCAGGTTCCACGATTGGTGGACATGTGTGCTGTTTTCCTGTAAAACAAATAGAGTCGTTACGGGCAATGTATCACGTAACTACCGGAGAGCTTGTGAAGACATTGTAATGCAAACGTTTCAACAATCTCTGTTGCCATCACTGTAAAACAGCTTCTCGTTACAAATATTTGGCAACAATTTCATATGAAGCATTGTTGAAAGCGACGATCCAATAAACACAGGAGTATTTTGTGGTTTAGGTAATAATTGTTTTTAGAGAATTACTGCATGTTTGGAGATTTAGACTACTGACAACTTATTTGCACATTGCCTATTGACATGGTTTGTGGAAATATGTAAGTACGGTAATAAATAACACGCATAGCATACGCGAGCCCCGTGCGACCAGACTACACCTGGTATTTCAAAAGTCGATGCAAAAGCTGAAGTCTTTCACGGTTGTCAAAACTGTTAGCGCTTGCGACTGTCGGTGATTTAGGATCAGACTAAAGTGTCTGTCTTGTCGGTCTCAAATTTACCATCTTCTGAATGTTACAAACAGAAATTAAATTTGTGACCTGCAGACTGTGCACACTGTTTCGACCTGTAAGGTCTCACTAGTGCAGCTGGTGACAGGACATTGGCCGTTTAGGCTATATAGTCTAGCCAAATAACGGCACTCCAGTGTGTTGTGAGTAACAGGCTGAAAAGCCATGCCTGACGTCATCTGTTCGATCCACAATTGGGCATAAACTACAGACAAATTGGTTCCACAATGGCAAAGCAAGAAACTCAATTGCTTTTGAACTTACTGTTATAGAGGCGCCACACGATCCTAAAAACTCTGTTGTTGTAGCCCCAACGGTTCCTGTACAAGTTCCGAAGGTCACTGCGGTCATTTGAATTCCCAAATTTTCGAAGAAGCGGTTGATCGCAGTAAGGTTCGCTCCTTCAGTTGTGCACACCAATGAGTATGGTTGGTCTGAAAGTAAAAGAGTATTTTAAACGTTGACGAGATAATGGCAACACCATCATGTTAGTTTCAAAAATTGTGTTTAAAACGGTTTTTGAGTGTAATAACATACACCAGGTTTGCATGTACGAGCCTGCTAAGTTTAATTTCATGCTCGCATCCGGTAAACCTGTCTGCGTGTACCTTGGCGTGGTTCAGCATCCAGCAATACCCACCTCTTACATTCCTACTGGGTATCGTTGGGTTGTTTTTACTTTTATGCTCAAAGTTCCAAGAGTAGAAAACCTAATAGTGGTGACATATCATACTGAGGAGGGGTCCACGTGTTTTGCTGAGTTGCATATGGATTATTTAAAAATCTGCAAGTACCGCAAATGGTTCCGTTTCTGCCACTCGTTGATTGGTCAAGGTAGGAATCTTTGCAGACACAATTAAAGCTTCCTAAAGTGTTGATACAGTTTGCATTTTCGGAACAGTCGTCACAATTGTTGGTACATTCGTCAAAATCTGAAAAGAAATGATGAGTATATGACAATTATCAAAGAAAATTACAATACTGTCAGTAAGCACTGTCAAACTAATAAACATGTACTCATTTTGTAAACGAGATTTCTAACTTTTTGTTTTGCTTTGAGTGTGCGTAAGTTGACGTTTATTTCTGCAAAAAGATGAAGTCGAAATATTTTGTTTGAATTGGATTAGGTTACTGTCTTGTATTTGTCCCCTTATTTTTTGCCAATATGCAGTTTTCTACATTTTGTCCCTACAAGAAAACCTTTCACGCAACCCTGTTGGTTTAAGCACTGCTTCATACGAAACATTGCACTTACCTGAAGCTGTCACGCTACTAGCATTGATCTGAGTGACGATTGAGAATCCTGTCATAATAGCGGTAAAGCCGGTTTGATTGTGTGTCACAAAGCTTAAATCCAAATTCACCACCAGTTCAGATGGTGTCCCGGATGTGAGCTTTTCTAAGGTTGAATTCGCCAGAGTGTAGTTAAAGCCGGTTCCAGCCGCTACGAACTCGTCAAGAATTAATTCGACCTGTGTAAAGTGATTTTAAGTGAGAGGTGCGACGATGATAAGAGATTTATTGTTGGGTGATAAGCTTAAGTACACAATTTTAGTTGTGTTGGCTTGTATCTTCTTATTAAAGGGTGATCACCCTCGATTTTTTTTTACAAGGCTCATGTCGTTGTATTTATTTCATCGCAGTCGTCTGAGGAAATCGTAATTTACTTTTTTTTGTTTAAAAGCTTGTCTGCTATTTGACTGAGATCTACAGAATTTTTTGAATGCCTACTTCTGTCATTGAGACCAGTGCAATACTTTTTATTTAATAAGGCTAAATGCTTGGAAGGCCAAATCTGATTCGGTATTAGGCTCCTTGCAGGCCTGGCGTATTGTTGATACATGAGTGTGCCGTTATCGTTGGTCTACTATGCACAAATGGTTCAGAACTGATCCCACAATTGAATATACGTGCAATTCACCGTTGTACATTGAAATTAATACCGCATTGCATTATAGAGCATTCATACCGTATAAAAAACAACCTTCAACACATAAGCTTTTCCAAACAGACTTGGTAACCCTGCAAAGGATAAGTTTATGAAATAAATCTTACCGAGTTTGTAATGTCAGCTTGCCGGGAAGTCACATCTCCGTCCACAGGTCCCGCCACAGTGAAAAGAGCCCTGTACTGGTACGCGTAGGTGGCTTCGGCTGTATAGAGATGAGTTATGACGTTTAGTTGTTTGGGCCAGCATTTACAAACTTTTTTTAATGCTTTGAAACAGTTTGCTGGTCTTTTGACGGATTTTAATAAAGCCGTTTTTTTAAGTTGAACTTGCAAAAAGTTTATCTACGGTATTGTGCAATGTCCTTGGAAAATTAAAACGACGCGCGTGGACGTCGCGGTGTTAGGTTAAAAAATGTTTTGCTTGCGAATAAAACGTAAACAAGTACACCGGAATCGATTGTTTGTAATTTGCAGATTTGTGTGGAATCTTGCCAATGGCGTAAGGTTAAATTCTGCGATTGCCAGTGTCGCGATTTTCCCGGTCATGTCCGAAAATACATGAACAAATGTTCGAATGTCTGCAATTTTAGCATCTAGATCTTAAAGGTTATCGTAAATATGGGATAGATGGGATCCTGTTTTTTTAGTAAAGCATATAAGTGGTGGTCGTAATTCGTTACGTAAGTTCAAATTCGC
>QXVZ01003071.1:0-44620 GCA_008931825.1 Phallusia fumigata
AAAAAAAGCATTATATATGACTTTTCATTTATAAGGCAGGTTCTAATGTGAATATAGTTTCTACCTTTTTCGAAATATAAGTGCATCATTTCGAATGCCTAATGAGAAAATATGTGTCTATTGCGTAGTCCTAGCTGCGGTTACTTAAACGCAGAAAAAAAATTTTGGCCAGCAATATCTAATCTGTAACGTAACGTCGTAACTTTTTCAAAAAATTACAACAATAATCTCAAGGGCGTCATGTCGTAGAAAGTAGACCTTCAACTTTCCTGGACCAAACGTTTTAAATACGTAGTAAAGTTTCATGAACCATTAGCGGACAAATATAACAAAGAAAATACATTGATACAAAAAGATTCTGTTTATTAAAGCTTTTAACGCTTCGTCAACAATAACAGTTTTTTGGTGCATGGGAATGAAATCGTCAATTGGCGTAAAGTTATTTTAAAGTTCAAATTGTTAAATTCAATTTTAAATTAGAGGAAGTTCATTGTTTGTTTGATAATATAGTCCATAGAGTACATGATACAACAAAACCAAATACACGATAAAAACGTTTTCGATCACATCAGAACTAGTGTATGTAATCAATCTTGCAGCAAATAAACTAGAAAGACCAGGAAGAAACTTCGACCCCAGATGACCTCAATGCACGTGAGAAGAAACGTGTTGGTCCTTAAACTATGTCCAGATGAGGAAGGTTGCATTGTTCCTGTTTTAGGCTTTTTATAATTTAGTGATGAAGCATCTGAAAGCGTTTTCCGGAAAATTTGTGTTAGTGACACTGTTTTTTAGTCCAAATCATCAAAAACGCTTGTAATCGGAATTTTTCACGTATGCTACAGTTTATTTAGGAACAAGTTTGTTTCCTTTTTAAATCAATATACAGTCACTTTTGTCTCCAAGTTGGGGTCCATGCCTATAAAAAACTATAGTCACACAATTGTAAACAAATAACAAACATCTCAATGCATACGAGATAAAACCAGTTTCCTGATGTGCATGTTGTAGCGGCTAAAAAGGATGTGTTCAAAGTCGCTTCGGGCTATTTTCTGCCTGTCAACAGTCTTTCAAACAAACTTACAGATACGGTTAGTAAGTGTGTTTGAAGTTTGTATCACACATGTAGCATAACGGGTATTTGCGCCAGATATTTAAGAGTTACGGCAACAAATAAAACAACTTTTAAATTGTACCGATGGTTAAAAAATGCCAACTTTCGTTCAGAATTTGTATTTGACGATCTACTTTAAATTGTACTTCACATCTCTGGCATTTTTGTTGTTGATTAAGCTACTCTTCAAATGTTCCTTACTTCAAAATTGTTTGAAGGCGTAAAATATAGAGGCCAGTTAGACTCAATTTTGACCTTTTAGGTTTTAGCTGGGTGTGAAAAGGATTTGTCTGTTTTAAGTTTCCATTTCAGTGACAATGCATATTGATGATGGTTCTTGGCAAGGACTTAGGTTTTCTATGACATAAAAATGTTTTAGTGGATTCCTGTTGCCATTCTTTAAAACTATAAAACTACTTTTTTTAGTCTTCTGTAAATGTGGGTGTGGATGAAACAAATTACCCGCTTGACAACGTTATAACGCCCCAAGGCATCCCGGATGTAAAAGTCATAATCAGAAAAACAGCGGAATATTTGTACGCCACTCGACCTCTGCTAACGTCACGTACACAAAGCGATTCAAAATTCATTTTGATAGGCAGCAGTGGTTTGATATTTTCTACAAAAGAAGTATGAGTTTGACATACATGTTTATCTTGTGTAAGCTTGCCACCAAAGCTTGTTGCTTTGCACATGTGTGGTTTTCGTTATTTAAAAAACTATAATTACACCATCCAGGTTTTAACACTAATAACATGTTCTTTCACACTATTCATAGCAATTTATTTCCCAACAGTAAACACATTACTATTTTTTGCAACTGTCGTGCGCAAACTTTTTTTACAAAATGTCAAATTCGCACTTCCCAAAATACACGCCTCTTCCATTTTCTCTTGTGACGTCACAAAAAAAATGTGCGACAGTCAAACGATTTTATTAAATGAAGAGCCAAAAGCATCAAATTAGCCGAAAAGAGTTAATTGAAGCCCACGAAAACGATTGTCCACGTTTCAGTTGTTTTGCACGTGTGGGTGACGTCACTAACGCCCAAAGACATCTCCCCGGAGTCAATCGAAGCGCGCGGTTTAAAATTCGTTGCTACGGACGCGCGCTGCTTGTCTGGCAAAGTAAAAGGTTGCATTGGCAAAGGTGAAAATAGGGATTTAGTTCTAACGTCCAAATTTATATCTACATCAACTAATTTCAAAAATTATTTTAGTTTGAAGTACATATTTGATGACGCACAATATGGCCTTGCAACAAATTCAACAATCCAAGTACCTTAAATGTTTTGAAAAAAATTTACGTAACTAAACTGTGTAAGAAAGTTTTTTTTTGGAACAATTCAAACATTAATTTTGCCTAAAAACCGCGGCCCCTACATCTGCCAATGTTTTGCTGATATATAAGTTTTATCAAATTAATTTGGTTCCGTATTATGTTAATTAGCCTCCTCTGGACACTTCATCGCAATAGAGATATGTGTGAGCGTAAATGGGTATACTTTCAACTTTTTCCACGGTGGCCAAATGGGCCGAATTTAAGCAACAAACTAATTATAAAACCTAAATTTAAACTATTGTTAGCTCTAGAAAACTGTGACGTCAAATCGTTTAAAAATATTCCTTGAGAAAGCTCTTTTACAATTTCTTTGTGACGCAACAAACACTTTCCTTAGGCGTTTGCAGTTTTCCACTAATAACAAGCCCTGGGGCTGACCGGATGCTACGTAAAAGTTAATCCGCAACACCGCAGGCTGTGGTAAAATAGGGGCTCATCGTGTATATAAGTCTGTGCTGGTGAGGACGAATTCACCATTCAGAAGATTGAGAAACCTTCTGGAAACAAGCATTTTAAGGTAAGTTTGTATCGTTGCTTTATGTAAAGCAATGTGTAACAGTAAACTGTAGAAAAACTTTTTTTCAGTTTTATTAACGTTCATCTTTTTAAATTGTGCAAACTTAAATAAACAATATTGAGAAAAAATTATTCAATGTTTTTAAAATAATTTACAAAAACAAATTTCCTTTTTCAGATATCCTTACAAAATAACAAAATGAAGTCCTTCGTGATTTTGGCCTTGATTTGCGTCGTAGTGCAAGGTAAACCGTGTTTTTTNGCCACTCGACCTCTGCTAACGTCACGTACACAAAGCGATTCAAAATTCATTTTGATAGGCAGCAGTGGTTTGATATTTTCTACAAAAGAAGTATGAGTTTGACATACATGTTTATCTTGTGTAAGCTTGCCACCAAAGCTTGTTGCTTTGCACATGTGTGGTTTTCGTTATTTAAAAAACTATAATTACACCATCCAGGTTTTAACACTAATAACATGTTCTTTCACAATATTCATAGCAATTTATTTCCCAACCGTAAACACATTACCATTTTTTGCAACTGTCGTGCGCAAACTTTTTTACAAAATGTCAAATTCGCACTTCCCAAAATACACGCCTCTTCCGTTTTCTCTTGTGACGTCACAAAAAAAATGTGCGACAGTCAAACGATTTTATTAAATGAAGAGCCAAAAGCATCAAATTAGCCGAAATGAGTTAATTGAAGCCCACGAAAACGATTGTCCACGTTTCAGTTGTTTTGCACGTGTGGGTGACGTCACTAACGCCCAAAGACATCTCCCCGGAGTCAATCGAAGCGCGCGGTTTAAAATTCGTTGCTACGGACGCGCGCTGCTTGTCTGGCAAAGTAAAAGGTTGCATTGGCAAAGGTGAAAATAGGGATTTAGTTCTAACGTCTAAATTTGTATCTGCATCAACTAATTTCAAAAATTATTTCAGTTTGAAGTACATATTTGATGACGCACAATATGGCCTTGCAACAAATTCAACAATCCAAGTACCTTAAATGTTTTAAAAAAAATTTACTTACTGAACTGAGTAAGAAAGTTTTTTTTTGGAACAATTCAAACATTAATTATGCCTAAAAACCGCGGCCCCTACATCTGCCAATGTTTTGCTGCTATATAAGTTTTATCAAATTAGTTTGGTTCCGTATTATGTTAATTAGCCTCCTCTGGACACTTCACCGCAATAGCGATATGTGTGAGCGTAAATGGGCATACTTTGAACTTTTTCCACGGTGGCCAAATGGGCCGAATTTAACAAACTAATTATAAAACCTAAATTTAAACTATTGTTAGCTCTAGAAAACTGTGACGTCAAATCGTTTGAAAATATTCCTTGAGAAAGCTCTTTTACAATTTCTTTGTGACGTAACAAACGCTTTCCTTAGGCGTTTGCAGTTTTCCACCAATAACAAGCCCTGGGGCTGACCGGATGCTACGTAAAACTTAATCCGCAACCCCCCAGGCTGTGGTAAAAATAGGGGATCATCGTGTATATAAGTCTGTACTGGCGAGGACGAATTCACCATTCAGAAGATTGAGAAACCTTCTGGAAACAAGCATTCTAAGGTAAGTTTGTATCGTTGCTTTATGTAAAGCAATGTGTAACAGTAAACTGTAGAAAAACTTTTTTTCAGTTTTATTAACGTTCATCTTTTTAAATTGTGCAAACTTAAATAAACAATATTGAGAAAAAATTATTCAATGTTTTTAAAATAATTTACAAAAACAAATTTCCTTTTTCAGATATCCTTACAAAATAACAAAATGAAGTCCTTCGTGATTTTGGCCTTGATTTGCGTCGTAGTGCAAGGTAAACCGTGTTTTTTTACAGTGAAATACTTTTGTACAATTCAATTTTAATGACGTATTTTAAACAGTTGTTTTGCTTTCCCCAACAGAAAGTGAACACACGTTTGATTATAAATCGCTTGCCACCATTATTGGTCAAACCTTCAATTCTGTTTTCAGCGTTTCCTCAACGGGGACCGCCAAATAATTTTAACTTTCCGGGGTTGGACGCGTTGCTGGGCGGCGAAAGACCTCGGGCTTTTCCACAATCGAACACAGGAGGCTCGGATTCCGACAATGAATCCCGTGGCAAACTGGCATGTATGAAAGCTTGCATCGGTCCAACCAAGTGCCCGAGTCGTCAGGAAATCAAGAACGAGACTCAGGAAGACAGAAAAGAATGTCACGATTGCATTCGTGCAAGTTGCGGTGAGTGCGAAAAGTCTTAGTGTAATGTGTATAACAGCTAAATCTTGTCTTTGCAACTGGCGAAAGCAAGAAAAAATAGTTAAATATTATCACACATATGGACCATAAACAAATAAACAGTCAAAAACAATGTTTTTTGTACTTCAACTTTCGAAACAAAATAAATTTAAACAAAATGTAATTTACTGCATGGGTTTAAAACCAATAGAGGAAAAGTTGAATTGAAGCAGGTAAAAAGTATCTTACACAGGATTTGAACTAGACGAGGGTTATATCAGAAATAGCCAAATATTTTTTAAAAACCTCAGATTTTAAATGAAATGCATGCTTTGTTTCGTAGGTCACCTTGATCCATTGGACAGACGTGGTGTGATGAAATGTGTACGGGAAGCCTTTGAAAACTGCTCATCGTGTCCCCCGATCCCCACAAGAGACAGGGAACGTGTCATCAATTGCTCATCATGTCTCATGCAATGTCGTAAACATGGTAATAATTAACCAGCTTCGTATAACTAGCTTTAGAATCCCTATGTCTCTAATTCTGCTGCATTGTTATTTCCACATATGTTCTGAAATCACTGTTTCTCTAGGTCGCAGAGGTCCCGGAACCAGCGATAGAGTTCGTCCAACGCCCTTCGGCGGTAAGTTTATCTCCAAATGCCTTGAAGAAGAAAACTTAAAAACTAAACAACAGAATTAAAACTAAACAGCTCTGGTAAAGATAAAAGTGTTTATTCTATACCTTTTCTAATTCAATTTTTTTAATTTGCTAAATTACCTAATCGCCGGGCCATCACAGCCTTTTGTGATGTACTTCAGCAAAACACTTCGAACCGACTGCACATATAAGCATTAATGTGATAAACATTGTTACTAAATCTCAACGTGTATTTACAAAATTTTAAAATTTTTTTGATCAAAACGTTTGTTATATTTAGGTGTAGGCCGGGGGAACACCGGTGTAGGTCCAAACATGCGTCCAGGTTACAGCATGATGATGGGTGGAGGTCGACAAGTTGGAGGTAAAATCATTGCATAAAAAACAATAACTCTAGACAAAGTTTACTTGAAACCGGGAGAGTAAAACCTCCAGACCCAGCAAACGAAGCTTTGTAAATTGTTTAGGTCCTCTGTCCGCTGGCAAACCAACCAGACGTAACAAGCAGTCGAATGTTTGCCGTAAAACATGTTCAATGTTACAATATTGTCCAAATATGAAGGAGATGAAAGATAAGATGCAAAATGTGACGAAAGAGTGCAAGGATTGTGTCGTTGAGGAGTGTGGTAAGTATAGTTTTGGATACAAACTTGGACAACTACTCGTAGTTTTTTCGTAATTCTGTCTTCTTGTTATTTTTTAAAGGTGATGTGGCAACTAATAAGACAGAAGACGCAAGCTGCATCGCCGAAGCTAGACAAGAATGTGTGGAGTGTCCGCCCTTAGATGACGCTGAGCAGATGAGCAAGAAAAAATGTTTAACGTGTCTCAAACAATGTTCCGCAAATGGTAAATTGTATTAATAAAAATGATAAAGGTCTTTTACGAGTTTAGTTTTCGGAAAAACTGAAATATTTGATGATGACAGATAATGATAACGATGAAGGTGATGACGAAAATGAAGAAGAATCCAGAGAAGAATCTCCTAGAGATTTTAGGGAAATGGGATCTTTCTCTGGAGGACGTGGACCTGGGTCATTGTGGGGTATTTTACAAATATTGGCCCGAAGAAACAGACTATCGTTTGGTGGCAAGGGACCATTTTCCGGCTTTCCTGGTGGATTTGGTCTGATGCCTGGAAGAGTAGGTTTTCCAACTGGTGGACGCATGCCAGGGTTACTTGGTTTTCTCAGTCAGCTGGTTGGTGGCTCTGGTTCTATCGGTAGTGGACGTCGAGGGCCACCTGGTGGTAGGGGACGCCGGCCTGGACGATTTCCAGAGCGCAGGGAATTCATGCATGAATTGTTGAAAGTGATTACGTGTGCACGAAGCGAGGAGAACTGCGCCAGTTGCCCTACACCGAAAGAAGCCAGAATGAGGATAATCAATGCCACTTTCGGATGCAGGAAATGCGTCAAGGAAGAATGTGGTGAGTGAAAGTTTCTGTTTTAACTCGAAGTAGTTTGGTTTGAGCGGTTTTATATCAAGTACATTTTGTTTGTAATGCAGGTGATACAGAAGCAGGAAACAGCACTGATAAGGCCGAGTGCATTCGACAAGCAAGAATCGATTGTCTTCAATGTCCCCCGCTCACCGAAAGTGAACAGATGGATAAGAAGAAATGTGCCAAGTGCTTGATGGAATGCGCACCCAAAGGTTGTAAATAAAAGTTTTTTGCATAATATGCTTATAACTTCGACCTATTGCTTTTAAAATACGCAGCAATACGTCATTCATCTTTTCCGTTTGAATAGTAGCAGAANACTTTTCTAATTCAATTTTTTTAATTTGCTAAATTACCTAATCGCCGGGCTATCACATCCTTTTGTGCTGTACTTCAGCAAAACACTTCGAACCGACTGCACACATAAGCATTAATGTGATAAACATTGTTACTAAATCTCAACGTGTATTTACATAATTTTTAAAAAATTTTTGATCAAAACGTTTGTTATATTTAGGTATAGGTCCAAACATGCGTCCAGGTTACAACATGATGATGGGTGGAGGTCGACCAGTTGGAGGTAAAATCATTGCATAAAAAACAATAACTCTAGACAAAGTTTACTTGAAACCGGGAGAGTAAAACCTCCAGACCCAGCAAACGAAGCTTTGTAAATTGTTTAGGTCCTCTGTCCGCTGGCAAACCAACCAGACGTAACAAGCAGTCGAATGTTTGCCGTAAAACATGTTCAATGTTACAATATTGTCCAAATATGAAGGAGATGAAAGATAAGATGCAAAATGTGACGAAAGAGTGCAAGGATTGTGTCGTTGAGGAGTGTGGTAAGTATAGTTTTGGATACAAACTTGGACAACTATCTGTAGGTTTTTCGTAATTCTGTCTTCTTGTTTTTTTCTAAAGGTGATATGACAACAGATAAGACAGAAGACGCAAGCTGCATTGCCGAAGCTAGACATGAATGTGTGGAGTGTCCACCCTTAGATGACGATGAGCAAATGAGCAAGAAAAAATGTTTAACTTGTCTCAAACAATGTTCCGCAAATGGTAAGCTGTATTAATAAAAATGACAAAGGTTTTTGACGAGTTTTTTGAAGAAAGCTAAAATATTTGATGATGACAGATAAAGATAACGAGGAAGGTGATGACGAAAACGAAGAAGAATCCAGACGCATGCCAGGGTTACTTGGTTTTCTTAGTCAGCTGGTTGGTGGCTCTGGTTCTATCGGTAGTGGACGTCGAGGGCCACCAGGTGGTAGGGGACGCCGGCCTGGACGATTTCCAGAGCGAAGAGAGTTCATGCATGAAATGTTGAAAGTGATTACGTGTGCACGAAGCGAGGAGAACTGCGCCAGTTGCCCCACACCAAAAGAAGCCAGAATGAGGATAATCAATGCCACTTTCGGATGCAGGAAATGCGTCAAGGAAGAATGTGGTGAGTGAAAGTTTCTGTTTTAACTCGAAGTAGTTTGGTTTGAGCGGTTTTATATCAAGTACATTTTGTTTGTAATGCAGGTGATACAGAAGCAGGAAACAGCACTGATAAGGCCGAGTGCATTCGACAAGCAAGAATCGATTGTCTTCAATGTCCCCCGCTCACCGAAAGTGAACAGATGGATAAGAAGAAATGTGCCAAGTGCTTGATGGAATGCGCACCCAAAGGTGGTAAATTAAAGTAAAGTTTTTTGCATAATATGCTTATAACTTCGACCTATTGCTTTTAAAATACGCAGCAATACGTCATTCATCTTTTCCGTTTGAATAGTAGCAGAAGTCCAAAAAACACGGTAGCAAAATTATTAATTAATTTTGCAGGTGGAAAACCAAAAACATCGGGGCCCCGTCGTGGATCTTTTGGTCCGCGACCAGGACCCTTCGGACCATGGCGAGGCGCTTTCATTCCTGAACATGGAATTCTTAGCGCTATTGGTGGTGCGGCTGAAGAAATCCCAGTTGGCTTTAATGCCGAAAGCGAAAATGATGGCACAGATGAATAAAATGGAATTTGACAACGGAATGTGTTTTTTGTTTTTGTTAATCTCGATTTTGCACATCACTTTGCTTGTGATTCTGTAAATAAACCAATTCAGCTGAATTTTTTAAGCGTGAAAAGATTTGGATTTCTGTAAATCGTTTAGTCGAGTTGTTTGCACCAAGTAAACAGGTTTTACAATAAAAAGGAATAGTATTTAGGTAAAGTTTTTAATACGTGCAAGATAATTGGAACACTTTGTCCAACATTTTTGTAAATGTAACGAACGTAAAAGATTATCACCTCATGCGTATTCATTTTGTGACACAAATTTGAAGAAAAATTGGGAATTTAAAACACAGCGTAACATTCATTAATTTTGCAGGTGGAAAATCAAAAACTTCGGGACCCCATCGTGGTTCCTTTAGTCCACGACCTGGACCCTTCGGACCCCATCGTGGTTCTTTTGGTCCACGACCAGGTTCATTCGGGCCAGGACGAGGCGCTTTTATTTCCAGAACATGGAATTCTCAGCGCTATTGGTGGTGAGACTGAGGAAAATCCAGTTGGCTTTCATGGCGAAAGCGAAAATGACGACACAGATGAATAAAGAACTATTTGCATTATTACTCTCGATTTTGCACATCACTTTGCTTCTCTTTGTGTAAATAAATCAATTCTGGCGAATTTCGCAGTGGATAAGAATTTCTATTCCGTTAATCGTTTAGTGAAGTTGATTTAACAAAAGGAAACAGGATTTCGCATTCAAAAAATAAAACGTAGTGTAAAGTTTTTTATACTCACCAAGTTTTATCAACCAAATGTTTAAAAAGATAATGACAAAACTTTCTGTCGAAAACTTATTACAATGAAGCAAACAAAACCGATTATAGCGTTGAAAAGTCTCCATTTGTATTAAAATTAGGATGACAAATGCCCACAATTTGCGTCTTTACGTGCATTATTAGTCTTTTGTTTACTGTTTAACTAAAAATACTTTATGGGGAGAATGCACACAAATAAAGCTAAAATAAAGCAATTAGAGCCCCAAAGCGACATTAGCTCTGACCAACTAACGAAAGATTAGAAAATCGCTAACGCTCAAAACATCGCTTCGAATCAATTTTTTGCGAAATAACTCGCCAAAGGTTTAAAGTGGTTAAAGTTTACTACTTAAAAACAGTTACGATACCAATCAACACACCAATCTGAAGCAAAAATTTCTGTAACTTATTGAATTTTTTTTTAGGGTTTTCTTGTTCAAGGTCGAGAATTACAATCTAAGTACGTTCACAATCCAATAAAATATTTGAAAATCATTGTAAAACTTTGCGAAATTCGGCCTTAATGTAAACTTGTATCGTAAAGGGGGGGAAGATTTTGTTTATCAGTTTTGTTTCAATAAGGTTATGTATTTAGGTAATAATTTTAGGTGGATTTTTTTCTAAATTCAAAATTCAAACGTCAAAATTCACGAAACATATTTCTGAACATGGTTTGGGCTGGTTTTGAGCATTCTAAAGCACTTTTTTGAAAACTGTGAGATACAAAAGATTTGTATTTCACCAGTTTTGGGGGGTTCACAAAAAAAACAACCAGTTTCATTCCAAATTAAGTTATTCCACAAAATTGGTAGGTCTAGGATTTCAATACTTTGTCCCAAACAACTATCGGACTTGAAAATATTACCAGGTATCGGACTTGAAAATATAATTAGGTTATTTATTACCTTTTTCGTGCAATAATTACCTTATTCGTGCAGATCACGTGTTTGTGACGGAATAAATCATGTGCTTATGCCGTCATACATTCCTGGGAGGCAAAAGCATCATGGGCCAAACCTTTAGTTTGTTTACTGTTTAAAATTAACATGTAAAAATAACACTTTATACGGTGGCCGTTTTGCGCATGTCAAAAATAAGGAATATAAAAGTGGGTGTGGATGAAACAAATCAACCGCTTGCCCACGTCATAACACCTTAGGGCATCCCGGATGAATACGTCACAACCGGCAGCAAACTATTTGTACACCCATTTTTTAGTATTTTTAAATTAACAATCAGGTTTTTCCATTGGGCAGTAAAAATAACACATAGTTTTAGCCCTACAAAACACTTATCGCCTAAAATATAACTGTTTTTCAACAGATTGCAAATTCTGTCCATTGTAACAAATAAAACACAAGCAGGAAAAAAATTAAATTAAAAGTATCTTGATGTTTTCTATAGAAAGCCGGTTGTTTCCAACAAATATATGTTTATCGAAATAACATGAACACAAAACTATATTGTAGACCACAAGAAATGTTGACTATTTGTGTCATTGCTGGCAGATCATTTGAACAATGCAAACATATCAGTACATCCCACGATGGTCGTCGGCATGACTTGCAACATTTTCATTCATATCCAAACCGCACAGGTTCAAAACCCGCCACAGTGGTCTCACACATTTCCTTTGTGACGTCACAAACAAAACGCGCGACACTCAAACGGTCAAATGATTATTATCAAGCGCAAAATCAAACGTCAACCACGAGTTTATAAATAGCGAAAATATGTTAATAAAACCCTGCAAGAAGGTTTGTCCGACATTCGAGTTGCAGTTTTAACACGTGCGCGTGACGTCAAAACCACCCAAGGGCATCCTTCCGGCGCTGATCGAAGCGCGCGGTTTAAAATTCGAAATTTGTTGCTATGGACGCGCGGTACTTCGTTGATATAGAAGGAAGCTTTTAGGCAGCAAAGTTTCCTGCACACATTTCATTCTGACAAGTTTTATTGTATAAATGGAACAATATGTCCATGTTCAATGACGCACATCCAGCGCGATTGCAGTAAATCAAACAATTTCAATCCTGATTTTTGATTTTATGCAAACAACTTAACTCTACTTGATTAAACGCCAGATCACGAGTCATACTGTAACTTCATTCGACCGGCAAAATTATCACAAACAGCATGTGCTAATGTTTTTGTAACTAAAATAGTTTTGTCCAGTACTTTCGTTAACTCGTCCCTCTATAACAATGCAGTACAGAACATTTCAAACATTGGCAAATACGGCTCAATTCAAGCAGCAACGTTCGAATCCAAAATTTAAAACTAATATTAGCTCTAGAGATTTGAAATATTTGAACTAATTTTAGCACCAGAAAGACGTCAGAATGCTTCAAAACAGATATTGTTAAAATGCTTCTGCACTCTCTTTGTGACATAACAAGCGGTTTCCAAAAGCGTTTGCAGTTTTCCACCAATAGCAAGCCCTGGGGCTGACCGGATGCTACGTAAAGCTTAATCCGCAACACCGCAGGCTGTGGTAAAAATAGGGGCGAATCGTGTATATAAGTCTGTGCTGGTGAGGGCGAATTTACCATTCAGAAGATTGAGAAACCTTTTGGAAAAAAGCATTCTAAGGTAAGTTGTATTTTATCATTGTTTTACTGTGAACCAATATGTAGCAGAAAAATTTACAAAAACTTTTTTTTCAGTTAACATACCAATTTAGCTCACAAAATTGTCCCAACTTCAATAAATAACTAAATTAGATTTTAATAATTGATGTTCAAAAGCTTGTCAAAACAACTTACACAAACAAATAGGTTTTTAATATTTTTTTTTAGGTATTTGACAGAGACAGAAAAGCGAAATGAAGTCCTTGGTGATTTTGGCCTTGCTTTGTGTCGTTGTACAAGGTAAACCATGTTTGCCTTTACCATGTTTATCGAGTATTCTATGTTTTGCAGAATTCGTTTTTGATAAACTGGTGCTCGATATCTTTGTTTATCAGAAAGTAAAATTTGTGGTCTAAACCACGAACATCTATTAAAACACTTGCCAGAAATATTTACCAAAACCTATGTTTTTACTTTCAGCGTTTCCTCANGAGGGCAAATTTACCATTCAGAAGATTGAGAAACCTTCTGGAAAAAAAGCATTCTAAGGTAAGTTATATTTTATCATTGTTTTACTGTGAACCAATATGTAGCAGAAAAATTTACAAAAACTTTTTTTTCAGTTAACATACCAATTTAGCTCACAAAATTGTGCCAACTTCAATAAATAACTAAATTAGGTTTTAATAATTTATGTTCAAAAGCTTGTCAAAATAACTTACACAAACAAATAGGTTTTTAATATTTTTTTAGGTATTTGACAGCGACAGAAAAGCGAAATGAAGTCCTTGGTGATTTTGGCCTTGTTTTGTGTCGTTGTACAAGGTAAACCATGTTTGCCTTTACCATGTTTATCGAGTGTTTTATGTTTTGCAGAATTCGTTTTTGATAAACTGGTGCTTGATATCTTTGTTTAGCTATCAGAAAAATGTGTGGTATAAACCACGAATATGTATTAAAACGCTTGCCAAAAATATTTACCAAACCTATGTTTTTACTTTCAGCGTTTCCTCAACGAGGACCGCCAAATAATTTTAACTTTCCGGGATTGGACGCGTTGCTAGGCGGCGAAAGACCTCGCGTTTTTCCACAATCGAACACAGGAGGCTCGGATTCCTACAATGAATCCCGTGGCAAACTGGCATGTATGAAAGCTTGCATCGGTCCAACCAAGTGCCCGAGTCGTCAGGAAATCAAGAACGAGACTCAGGAAGACAGAAAAGAATGTCACGACTGTATTCGTGCAAGTTGCGGTGAGTGATGAACGAAAACTTGGAGCAAAGTATATGTAACAGTTGACCAATTTGTCTTCAGTACAGGTTACAGTTGATAAATAAGCTCAAATAAAAATCTTTCACACCATAATAAATGTCTGGAGACGTTTTACCCAAAAACAGAATACAAAACGAAACAGGATTTGAGTTTGATTTGATGGGGAAAAATGCAATTTTCTGCCTTTAAGATTAGTGTGAAAAACTGTAGCATTAACATTCATCGTGTATGAGTGAGGCGTATACATAGTGCTTCAAGCATAGGGAAAACCCGAACATCAAACATGAAATATATATGGTCTAAAACAGTTAACATCAAGAACAGATTTTATCTACGTGTAGCCTATTTGATTAGACGTGGAAAACGCAAGCAGTCAACTTAATTACAAACTATTCACTGAAACTTTTTTTGCAAAATTGTTTTACAGTTCGTTTTTTGTGCAAATGTACACTTTATTCCGCAGGTCAACTTGATCCATTAGACAGACGTGGTGTGATGAAATGTGTCCGGGAAGCCTTTGAAAATTGTACATCGTGTCCCTCGATCCCCACAAGAGACAGGGAACGTGTGATTAATTGTTCATCGTGTCTCATGCAATGCCGCAAACATGGTAATAAATAACCACCTCGAAATTAGACAGCTAATATGCTACTTGTGTAATCATAAGAAAAAACTCGTTACGTTTTCCACCTAATTGCGTACATTCTATGTTTAAATCAATATTCTTCATGTATTCAGATCGCAGAGGTCCCGGAGGTAGCAACGGATTCCGACCTACACCAGCCTACGGAGGTAAGCTTAATTTTGCAGCTTTATGAAAAGTAAAATACTCTATTTAAATGTATTCGACAATGTAACCTTTACTTGGATGGTTTTCACAAGATTTACCTTTTAGGCCTGATAATTTGCAATTTGAAAACAGTTGAGAAAACTACCTTGGCCCTGGCAAACATTTTACCCCGGCTTAACACATGTTTTCTTCATTCAATTTTTTTCTTTGGGTTTTGTTTCATTCAGGTCGGGGAAACACCGGCATAGGACAAAACAGGGGGCCAGGGGGTTTCAGACCCATGCGTCCAGGTTACAATATGATGATGGGTGGAGGTCGACAAGTTGGAAGTAAGCGCATTGTAGAGATTAAAAATAGTTTCTTACAATGTTTACTTTTTCAAACCGGCAGAGCATACTAACAGCCAAGAGACTTGGCAGGAAAGAAACGAAGCTTTATAATTTTTTAGGTCCTCTGTCCGCTGGCAAACCACCCAGACGTAACAAGCAGTCGATTGTTTGCCGAAAAACATGTTCAATGTTGCAATACTGTCCAAGCATGAAGGAGATGAAAGATAAGATGCAAAATGTGAAGAAAGAGTGCAAGGATTGTGTCGTTGAGGAATGTGGTAAGTTAAGTGTCGGGTACAAACTTGATGCAACTACTCGTAGTTCTTTTGCTATTCAATTTTTTTAACGTCTGCTTTTGCTTTTTCAAAGGCGACATGACATCGAATAAAACAGAAGATGCAAGCTGCATCGCCGAAGCTAGACAAGAATGTGTGGAGTGTCCACCTTTAGATGACGCTGAGCAGATGAGCAAGAAAAAATGCTTTACATGTCTCAAACAATGTTCCGCAAATGGTAAGTTGTAGTAATTAAAATGACGAATGTCTTTCGAGATTGAAGGCTTTCATAAACTAAAATATTTGACAATTACAGATGATGATCGTGATGATGATGATGATGATGAAGAACAATCTCCTGGAGATTTTGACTTTGGGTTCCAATCGATCATGGGTCAAGAAGGTCCTGCCGGTTTGCTTGAATCCATTATTCCAATGTTAACACAAGGAATGGGTCCAGCGGGTCAAGCCTTCGGTCCGTCTAGGCAAAACGGACCAGTATTTGGGGGAATGGGACCTTTCTCTGGTGGGCGAGGACCTATGTCGGGAATTCCTTCGTTTTTATCAAGGGGTAATCGCCCAATGTCTGGTTTGTTTGGACAATTATCTGGTGGGCGTGGCTCAGTGTCCGGTATCGGTCAATTGTTTTCTGGAAGAAATGGCCCCATGTCTGGTTCAATTCGACCCTTTTCTGGTGCCAGTGGGCCTTTGTCGGTCATTACCCAATTGCTGCCTCGAAGAAACGGATTGTTGTCTGGTGGTAGTGGACCGTTTTCCGGCGCACCTAGTGGTTTTGGTCCATTTTCTGGGGAGCATGGACCTCTTTCGGGTGGACTTGCCCTGTTATCTGGCGGAGTTGGATTTCCAACTGGTGGACAGATGCCAGGATTACTTGGTGCTCTTGGACAATCGATTGGTGGGTTTGGTTCTATCGATATTAGACGAGGGCCACCTGGTGGTATAAGACCCCGTCCTGGACGATTTCCAGAGCGCAAGGAATTCATGCATGAAATGTTGAAAGTGATTACGTGTGCACGAAACGAGGAGAACTGTGCCAGTTGCCCTACACCGAAAGAAGCCAGAATGAGGATGATCAATGCCACTTTCGGGTGCAGGAAATGCGTCAAGGAAGAATGCGGTGAGTGAAAGTTTCTGTTTTAACCGAAGTAGTTCGGTTTGAGCGGTTTTGTGTCAAGTGCATTTTGTTTGTAATGTAGGTGATACAGAAGCAGGAAACAGCACTGATAAGGCCGAGTGTATTCGACAAGCAAGAATCGATTGTCTTCAGTGTCCGCCACTTACCGAAAGTGAACAGATGAATAAGAAGAAATGTGCCAAGTGCCTGATGGAATGCGCCCCTAAAGGTAGGCTCTTTGTTTAGTTATACCCTGTTTTATCAAAAAAATTATTAGCTTTTTTATGTTTGTTTAGGAAATATTAACTAGTGTAACGCCGCATATAAAGGACGTTGATTCAGCTTGGTGTAGATGCATTATTCCTCTGGTAATATTGCTGTTTTTTCGTACTTCGTAGGACCTAAACCAGGACACTTCAAACCCCATCGTGGTTCTTTCGGACCAAGTCGTGGACCCTTTGGCCCGGGGCGGGAACCACGGGGCCCAGGAGGTTTTGGAATTCTTAGTGGTACCATCGACGGAGCCACCGATGATGTTACTGACTCCAGTAGTGATGTGTTGGATTTGATCATGGGATAATTAACGTGTCGAGTGGACGGATTTGGAAACGGAAATGACTACGATTTGTTTTGACGTTTTTTTGGTGACACGCATTCGCTTAAAATGATGTAGTTTTGTAGATCTCATTAATTTTAAATCATGGATTTAGTTGAATTGTTACTTAAAGTTGTGATAGTATCGTCAAGTTAACGACTGTCAATAAACCATACTAAACTATTGGTATCGAATCGATTGTAGTTGAGGGATATCAAAACAGTGCTACATTTAGCTAGCAACCGTTTCACTGTAAGTATGTTTGTTTTGACACCAGCAATCTTGCGATAGTTACACAGCAGGAAGGTAATGTGCAAATACAAAGCAACTGTCTTGGCTTGCAGGGTCAAACCTATTCAAACTAATTTCGCAGCCTAATCACCACCAAACGAATTTTAAAATGGTTGCTGCTAGCAGTTGGTAGCGACGTCGCAAAATTAAAGCGATCTGTATTAAAAACACAGTGAATGTTAAACATCCTTGGGTCAAAGGCCCACGCATTTTCAGCTTTGATTGCATTCCATGTCGCCTTCCTTGTTCGTTTTAAGATTCTTAAACTCGGCGAGAAGTAACGCTTGGTCATCAAGGATACATTTCGGTTTTTGGTACTGGAAAGATTAAAAAAACGTTTTGTGGGCAACACATTTCACACTTCTGGAGAACTATCTACAGTGNTCGCTTAAAATGATGTAGTTTTGTAGATCTTATTAATTTTAAATCATGGATTTAATTGAATTGTTACTTAAAGTTGTGATATTACCGTAAAGTTAACGACTGTCAATAAACCATACTAAACTATTGGTATCGAATCGATTGTAGTCGAGTGATATCAAAACAGTGCTACATTTGGCTAGCAACCGTTTCACTGTCAGTATAGTTGTTTTGACACCAGCAATCTGGCGATAGAGTTACACAGCAGGTAGGTAATGTGCAAATACAAAGCAACTGTCTTGGCTTGCAGGGTCAAACCTAGTCAAACTAAGTTCGCAGTCTAAATCACCACCAAACGAATTTTAAAATGGTTGCTGCTAGCAGTTGGTGGCGACGTCGCAAAATTAAAGCGATTTGTATTAAAAACACAGTGAATGTTAAACATCCTTGGGTCAAAGGCCCACGCATTTCAGCTTTGATTGCATTCCATGTCGCCTTCCTTGTTTGTTTTAAGATTCTTAAACTCGGCGAGAAGTAACGCTTGGTCATCAAGGATACATTTTGGTTTTTGGTACTGGAAAGATTAAAAAAGCGTTTTGTGGGCAACGCATTTCACACTTCTGGAGAACTATCTACAGTGGCGGCTCGCGTATAGGCACTTTGGAACTGCAGTACCCCCTGTTTCTAACTCTTTTTAGCAACGAGCCGCCACTGACTATCTACCTAGTGTTTTATTTTAAATAAACCACATAGCTTACAGCCATAAACATCCATGAACCATAAGACACAAACTAAGTAAGGGTAAAGTTCATAATCACTCTACAACAATGTAAACAGATTAAAATTATTTAGGCATACGTTTAGAAAACATTAACATAGTTGACGTATTTATTCATTTTAATTTGGTTTACCTGGATTATTAAGGTATTATTAGCATGAGCGATGTTGATATCTTCAGAGTCCAACTTTAATCCTCTCCTTTCCATATCAGGAATGTTTAGCTTTTTGAAATACTTTTTATTTGTGGTTCTCACAACAATTGTTTTTTCATCAGAATCAACAGTAATATCATAGGTTTTAATTGGATAGGGCAGATTTCGTATTCTCCACTGAAACGCTCTTCGTGTATCAAGACGGACACAAACTGGCTGCAAAAAAATCATATTGTCCAGTAGTAGGTATGCAAACTGCTGGTACAACTAACATGTACTTGTAGGATTACCAGCTCTAAACCTGGAGTTAAAGATAAATAATATATTACACTTCACACCAAAATCTAATGAGAAAGTCCACTTTCTCTTCTAATGAAAAAAAATAAAGTGAACAAAGATTTCCCACATTTGCGTTACTCTCTATCAAATGTTGTGATCCTAAAGTAAGAGCAGCCATCTGTGAAGCAACATCTGGTTCTCCTATTTCAACTTCCCATGGTTTTGATGCACCCAAGGTGGATTTGTGACGCCATTTTCTGATGAGCAGGTCATTTGTTTTTACATCATACTCCTCACATAATTCCGTGCCATCCGCCAGAGTAAAATGAATTTTTCGTTTTCCTGCATTAAGTAAAATTTTTGCTTTAGCTAAATGTAAAAGTTCAAAATATGTCCAGCAAAGACATAAGCTCGTTAAGTTGGGTCTAAATGAATCTCAAGTTAAATACATGTATTTTGTTACCGTCTTGGACCAGGGCAGTTTTTCTTGCAGCTTTCAGCATTTCCACCCATTTGGAATATTGCTTTGACATTTTGCCAGATAAAAACCTACAATAATTTTTCTAGAAACAAAACAGTAAAAAACGAAAATGGTTTTATCTGACATCACAATTTCATGCTGGGTTTTTAATGTGATCAATTAACTTGATGAAAAATTGCTGACTTGTTTTGTTTGGTGTGTATACACTAAAACTCCAGGCATTGGATTACCTAAGTTCCACAGAATCACCAGAACAAAGAAACATTCAACAAATTTACTTAAACACCATAAAAAATGAACATAACAAACAGACAGCAGTTAACACCTTCACTCCTTCGCATCAGCAATTCCACCATTTGTGATAGAAAATGTTGCCTCAGACTCAGGCATGTCTGGACTGTCATAGATTTTTGCAATTCTTAATTCACCCCTTCCTTTTCTGAGTGAAATCCTTGTGGTGGATGCATGGGCTAGAATGTGGCCGCCAATAGGTTTTTTAGGATCAGCCTGAAATGACATAGTTGCTCCTGGGTCTGCAGTCATTTGATTGGTAAGAAATACAGCTACATTGTATTCCTCTGAAATTTTCTGCAGCCTAGACAGCATCTGGGCAAGTTTCTGCTGTCTGTCCGCCAATTCTCCACGGCCACTGAAATCTACACGGAACAAAGCCATCACAGAATCCACAATCAAAAGTTTAAATATGCCTGGCTCATCATGGAACTTTGCAGCCACATGGTCTAGCAATTCCATCTGGTGTTCACTGGTGTATGCACGAGCATACATCACATTGTCAAGAACTGCATTTTGATCTAAGTCAAATCTATCTGCAATAGGACGAAGGCGATCAGGTCGAAATGTATTTTCTGTGTCTATAAATACAACCTTGCCACCTGTGTAGCCATTAGCACCAGGCAGTTGAGTTGTAACTGACAAAGTATGTGACAACTGTGTCTTTCCTGTTCTAAACTCTCCAAAAACCTCAGTAATGGCCATGCTTTCTACACCACCTCCTAAAAGCTTATCCAAGTCCTCGCTGCCTGTTGAAATCTTGAATACCTGTCTTCTTTTACTGCTAAAATTTAGAGCAGATATAAAACCTGGTGTCACCATCTTTGCTGCAGCTTCTTTTATCTTATCCACTTTTGCCTCAGAGATACCTTTAATGTTGGACAGGTGTTTTCTAGTGCTCATCTGAATTCCTTTCACTGTACATATCCCCGCTGTCTTCAGCTTTTTCAAGTCAGCTGCATTAATTCCATGCTCTTGAAGTAGATTGATGTCTTGAAAAACGGCATCATCCTCATCAAAATCATCCAAAGAAGCTACTACCTGGTCTTGCATGTTTTATTTAAGTTTATGTTTGTGGTAGCAAGTTGCTGAAACTGACTCAAAATCATATAAATTGGCAAAGCACAAAACATTACAATCTTAGCTAATGTGCCTATTTTATCACACAAAAGGTAGGTAATATTGATTACCCATAAAACTACGTCTAGTCTAAATCCAGTAGGCCACAATGTCCAATATCAACCATTTTTGTGACATTCATGTCAGGTTTGACTTTTTTGCAGTCACTTACAATAAATTTGCTTGCAAGGAAACATATCCTCTTTCAAAGCACCTTTGTCTGACAAATGGGCTAATTTTTGTTAAAACACATACTTTTCGCGTACAAACAAGCACCACAAAATTAAAATATTTTGTTTAAATCTCGAGCATTGCCGTTTTATTTACAAATAAATTAACGACACACTTGGCGGTTCAAAATTTACGTAAAAAACAATTTTACAGCGCATGCCAAAGTTGTACTTTTTACCCTTTGTGTCGCCTTTTTTATCAAGGTGCTGATAGGCGAAATTTAAAATTTAAAATTTTTCGAGAAATAAAATGGACTGGAAGCATTTTTGCAAATAATAAAAACATTTAACACAGAAATCATACATTTTAAGGTCAAAAATAATTGTAACCCTTTTTGGTGCGCAACATATTTCTCGAAGTGTACGGAAAATTAAATCTGGGCGAAAACAAATTGCAATGCCACCATGAATCCGCAAATCCTTGCTTAAACTGCCAACGCAGCAGAAACTTTAAAATGTTCTCCATTCAATATGAATTTTTCGCTGCAGTGTCCAAAATCATAAGCGCAAATGACAAAAATCAGTTGTCGGTGTCACTCTTTCTTGGATTCGTTTTTCTCATCGTAATATATCTTTTTACTTTTTTTCTTAGAGTTTTCTTTTCTTTCGGGCTTGAATCTGTTTCAAAGACTTCGTAGAAGGATTCTGCGCTTTCCACTATTCCATCCGGGTCTTGAAAATCCGACAAAATTTTCTGCATGAATGAACGTCGAACGTATGAGCATCGTATGACTGCCCCAATTACAAGACACTTAAATTATTGCAAGATTGTATATTGACTTGACGTTTTGTCTATGCACAGTAATGTACTATGTAATTATCCAGTAAGAAAACCACATTGTTTATACATGTAAACTCGCCTCGACATGGGTAAGTGTTGGTCGCATCTCAACCTGGGGATACCAACATTGTAACATCAACGAGTATACAGCATCCGGCACGTTTTCAGGCTTCGAAGGGCGAATTCCGCATTGCACTCTTTCGAACACCCTTGACGTTATTTCACCTGAAAAGAGACATAAAACTGTGTCTGCGCCAAAGCTTTGAGATAAACTGTGTCTGCAAACTAACATGTATGAGTAATGTCAATTGCAAGCGAATGAAATTACATGCACAAGCATAAAATAGGTTAACATGGTTGCAGTTGATCGTTAGCAACGCATGATATGTCTTTTCTCTATTACCTGAATACGGTGCTTCCCCGTTGGTAAAAATTTCCTGCATGAGCGCCGCCAGTGACCAAACGTCGGAAGCTGCGGAAAAACACTTGTCTTTGGCGGCCTCGATCGCCATCCAGCGGATGTAAGTCGGAGAAAAGTCAGGGTCGTCTGTAATTTAAAAAAACTTAAGATTAATTTAACCACCGTACATTTCCACCTACAAGGTATGGAGTGTATGTTGATTGGGCTCATAGTACCAGGCTAATTTAAGCGTGTTCTCTAAATTTGTGTTTCATTATCTTTCGGTATATAATTGCACCGTGGTTTTTCCACTTATTTCCTCACTTATTTACTTATTTTTGTATATTACAGAAACATTGTATTGTTGTTGTTTTTCAATTCTTATTGTTTATTCGCCACGTTTTTACGCACTTTTCCTCTGTTTTTTTGCGTTTCTTGTTTTCTCTTCGTTGTTTTCCCTGAAAGAATCGAGAAAGAATCTCGGTATTCGTTAAGCACAATAATTTGGTCGACCTGGTAGGTGGCCGGGTGCCAAGGATATCTGCCATTTGCTTAAATGAAATTTGCGGATGTTTCTTGCTTGGGCGCGGTGGTAACCGGTGGGGTTATGCGCAGTGTAATTGCGTAACGCAACTGTTTATGAGTAGATTGGTGCAGTTTGCCTGACTAAACTTTATTCGTATTTGCCTAAACTAATAATAGGTGAAAATCCTAGGCCAATGTGGGGTCATCTAACTGAATTTGGTTAAACTTAATGCTATGCAAGTGCTATTTCGTAAAGAATGTCGCCTGAAGAAGCTGGTGCACACAAAAAAATTGTGAAACCAAATACGTACTAACATATATCAAGTATCATATTCTAAATTTAGCAAGTATAATGATTTGCTGACAATACCACACCAGGAAAACTCCCTTACAAGTACCAATACAGTATTTAACACATGATCAGATCCTACATTTCTCCCAAAGTGCTCACCTTTCTTGGCATAGTAACAACCACTGTCGTCAACTTTGCGCGTGTGACTAAAACCAGACAGTTTGCAATTCATGTTGCTTTCGAGCAGAACGTTTGTCGCTCGGATATTGCGATGAACAAACCCCATTTTGGTCACGTGATTGAGGGCAGAGGTCACCTACATTTGAAAGCTATAAATATGACCGACTATAAATATTATATGACCGTTCGGAGGATTTTAACTCATTTACAGTAAGTTAAAGGGCTTTATCTGTCTATCTCTAATGCGGTACGCTTTCAGTAAACATCAACTAATAATGCAGTTATTTAATTTGACAACCTTTTATACATCAGTGAAATACTACGATTAACAGTGTGTGGTGTCGTTAACTGCGGAACAACGCATCTCATGTTAAACGTGCTAATTATGAGTAGGAGGCAGAAATCAACTTAGGCGGCCACACAAACATGAGCTTTCATACTATTGTACGACTTTAAAATATAAGAATGTGATTTGGTGAATAAAACTTTGGTACTGTACCTGTTTGATCATTTTAATTCTCGCGTAGAACGGTGATTCGTAGCTACCGTTGTTAAGCAGATAGTCAAGAATGTCCTTGTTGCCGCAAAATTTAAGAACCAAACGAGGAGGCGATGTGTTTATCTGTGAAAACGGCGTCTGTGCTTTAGCTAGCATCATGAAATTACGGACTGACTATAATTAAACACACATTTCTGTGTGCTACACTGTATAACACGCACAGTTATCTTTAACCTTTTCCTGACTTTTAACACAACTTACTACACCAAGGAGGGGTATGACGTGTTCATGACGAAGTATGTTCAGATGGGCACATTCTTTCATGATGGATAATTGTTGTTCTTCTTGCTGTGATTTTGATTTTAATGCAACGTCATGGGTTTGAAAAATAAAACCTGATAAAGATAAAACAAAAATGTAAATATAGAGCGTAACTTTTGTAAAGTAATAACATGTGGAAGCTAAACAAAAACTAAAAAAATAGTGACTCTTTAGAAAGTTTAATTATACCTTTGCATATTTTGGCATAACGCGCCTCGTGCATGTTTGTTTCTGTGATTGAAATTAGATCTTGTTCAAAGAACTTCACGCCTTTGAAAGCTTCGTCCGCAAACTCTAACTTTGGGCAGGGAGTGGTAAGGCAATGTACAAGGCCACACTGAGCAGGATCTTAATACATAACATACAACATGTAAACGTTACCGACCCTTGGAAAAAAAACCTATGGATCTAAATAAATTTAAATGAACTGTTCAAAACATTTATGGCCTAGATCTGCAAAACAAGTTAACCCTAGAAACACGCATTAAAACCACAAGATAACGTTACTACACTAACGTTATTTATTACACCAGTCACGTGAATGCCGTGTTTTGCATAGAAACGAGGAGGTGAAATAAGGTTTGGTAGCTACTCATTTGCAGCGTACCAGTGGTCACCGCTACAACAAGACAATACATGTGGGGGTGACGCATATGAAGCTAACTGCACAACACAGGTAAGCAGACGCTCCGTGTCAATAGGGGCGTGGCTTTTCTATTGCTTATCTACTAATTGTTTACAAAGACAAATCCAATAAATTTCAGAAGAGGAAAAACAGTAAAGTGGCTCAAAAACGATTTCGAAGGGCCACTGCGGCCAGTAACTTTGGTGAAGCATATTTTTTTCGTGTTTTTTGAATGAGGCTTCTTTAAACTATAAACCCATTGGCCTTTGCTGCACAAGTCGTCCAACCTTTTTGCTGGACCTTTTACAAAAGGCCCAACCAAGATTGAAACCACCGAAAGTACAAATACATTAGAGTTGCGTAGATTGTATTTCCATCCTTATTGACGATCAATCGGTTGTAAAAATTCAAAACAAGTATTTACCTGAGTAGTAACGAATCAAGGCAGGGATAGAACTAAATCGTACCCCGGAATCGATATGATATGTTCGACTAACGTCGTCAAAACCAATTCTGTAGTGAAAAGTAGAGGAAGATGCCCCATCTACGGAGAGCAATGAAAGTCTGTAGCCCTCAGTGCCTAAAAAGTGATATTTTTTTGAATTCAGGAGAAATTCGGAATGTTTTGTAACCTTTCGTGTGAGGTAAACACGAACACACTTGCCTCGTCGAACAAGGTAAACCCCCTTTTCACATCCGCTGTCCAAAAGAAACGCATCTGCGAGTTCACGTGAAATTGTTCCGAAGTAATATCTGTGAACAAAGCTAACCTTTGAACATCAGCGCTGTTGATAAAAATATACACCACAGTAGTAACTATCATGGGCTTTAATGAAATATGCAATAAAAAACGTTTTCAATCCAATGAACACCAGAAGACCACATATTGAACAACCGAAACTACATTTAGTGTGAAACTTAATTACAAATATTCCCACGTCTCTGTTGCAACACCTTTTCGATTTCGGCGACGTTTTACGTAACAGTTGCCTAAAGGGAAAACACGTATTTCTGGCGGGCCCGTTTGGTAGCTTCGTACAGTCAGCGCGATGTGGTTAAAGCAGGCACTGCATGTTTGATTATCATCGCGCGGTAGTGACGTAGATCGTTTAGCAATACGGGTTTATCACTTAGCGTTCTGCAAGATATAGTTTATTTTTGTCGGTTTCGATAAGTATTCATTTTGAATCCCCTCTGCGACATATTAGTTGCAAGGAGTAAGGGAGTGGGCGGCGGATATACCAGCACGGCTCTGGTGCAGATCACTACCGTCGGTTGCATTAACCAAATACCCAAAAGCGACCACTATTTGCAACCCTCTGTTGGGTCAGAGTATAAATTAAAGCATACAGTATAACGAAAATGAGAATTTCCCTAAAGGATAATTAACCTTGTTCAGGTGTATCGCACATACGCAACACTATAGTAAGCAACATTACGCGTATTTCCGGCCAACCCACGACGGTGTAATCACAAAACATAAATGCGTGACTATACCGCTACGTATTACCACGCGTATTTGGGCAATGACCGTTTTGACTACAGTTGCAACCGTGGACAGGTTTTCGAAACGCATAAGAATTGAAACTAAGTTTTGCATACATTTAACGGTACTACGCGGGGTAATAACTTCCTGCCATTCACGAATTTACCCCGATACAGCGCGTGAGCAAACCTGAGGCGGGTCAAGATAGGCAAAACACCCCTTGCGCGGGAGTTCATGTCACGCGCATTAAAACGTGGGCAGCTTCGGCGTGATTTACGTTTGAATTAATTTGTCTCCAAAACAGAGCCGTAAATGTGTACATAACAACAAGTTGGAAATAGCTAAAAACGGTTAAAATATCTTTGTGTAAAGTCATGGTGAAATTTTTTACTGTATTTGGTGAGAATTTACAAATTAAACAGGAGCAAAAAAGCAAAAAGGGGCAAATTCGATTCCAAGCAATCCAGATTTGGTGTATTTAGGCTTCCTTCGTATTATGGTAGGCAAAAAAATGCCTGCTGTACTTACGTTTTGCCGGAGATCTCGTTTTCACGAGATGGGCTCATTAGTGTCATCATACAACAATAGTGTTGAATCTGTTCCTGGTATGCGTCAAGCTTCGAATTTTATGCACACAATGAAGTTTCGCGTAACAACTACTCTGAATTTCGCTCAATTTGCCTATTCTAAAAAGCTCTGCATCTCCCCTGTTGAACCTACAAACAAGGGATATATAAAGAGCCAAGGTAACTGCGTGCACTTTCAGAAGCATAGCGCCTAGCATACATAGCCAACTTGAATTTACCTGTCTGAAAGCTATAAAGGTTTAAATTTACGGACAAAGCGAGCTACGAACGAGCTTCAGGCAGCCAACCGTGGTGAAGTTTTCTCAAATAGGTACACAATGCTGTGTGTAGAAAGAACATTGTACATCACATAAAATGACCAGCTTTTCTGCTTTTCAAAGATTTACTTACCCAAGCGATTTACTAAGAAACTTTTCCCACTACTGATCGCGGCCTGTAGTTGATTTTTACCGTTTATATTAAACATAATCGAGAATGTTTCGACAAAACCAGGTTTCCTACAGAGCAACACAGCAACTGTCTTAAGTAATTAAATGCTGACTGGTGCGAAAGTTTAATAACAACGTTAAACAAAAGTAAGTTTAGCCAAGATTCAACACGGCCTGTCTTTGAGTCCAACTTGTCTTTTTCCACTGCCAATATTTTTGCCCCTGTTTGTTTTTCCGCCTTGCATCATGCGATTGGCGCCTACACGTGAAGTCTTGTGCTACCCACAGATGTACAGGTACCAACATTTGCAGTGGCAACTAGGTGGTATTGAACAGTGATATCAACGCTACAATTTGACAAGGTGATTCGTTACTTTCGGCACTATTAATGCTGTGCCAACATGTCTATGCGTCATGTATTGGAATCACAAGGTTGTTGTCTGTATGCTTTGAATCTGTCGTGTGTGCGTCATGTATTTCAGGATGCTGGTCTTGCAACATGATTCAGACTAGTCCACAAGCATATCCAACCAAGAGCTTGGTTTGGCATTTTCACCCAAGTGGATGTGCAAATAACGGAAAAGGTTGAAGAAGCAAAAATCAGCCATTTTTGTTTTGTCAACGTGCAGTAGTGCAAACGTTGGCACCGCACTCTTTCCTTCTCAGGGATAGTCCCCCTGACCATTCTTTGCGTCAGTGTCGAAACCCCTGAAACTGAAGTGGCTTGTGGCATATAAAGGTCTGTGATACCAGTGATATTTGTAAAGACGTTGGTATGTAGATTGCGACGTCCATTGTCGCGTCTGTTATGCATGTGGGCGTATATGGTGCTGTTAAGATAGCAAGTTAGGCGGGTAGACGTTTTTGACACACGCGGTTGCGTTTGCTGTTGCGTTCTGCACATTTCCGCGCATGAAGTTTGTAGAGGATGCAGTTCTTGTATAAGTTTGCAGAGGAAGCAGTTCTTGTATAAAAGCACCTTTGTCCAGTTAAACAAAACAACTACGAATGTGTCAGTTTCGGACGTCGAAATCTTAAATTTGTGTGTGGTTTCTTGGTGTGAGATTGTAGCACATACTGGCTTTACAGAGTAGGCAGCGTACTACTTGGGTTATAGATAATTTATAATAATGAGTGATAAACTTGAGTTTCGTTCTGACATGAGGTTGCGTTTAAAAATATGAGGGTGGAAAGGAGAGGTTTACGTCATTTGCTTGTTTAGCATCACCATGTTGCAGTTAGCAAAATCAGTTAGAAGATGCATTAAAACATTTAACACAAAACCATGTTTAACACAAAACCATAAGATGTCTTGAACAAGCTCTATAGCAGTTCAGCAGTGACAGCGAATGACGTAGTTTCTAATGAAACCATTTCCAGTACGCACAGCCGGGTGGTGGGCGCATCCCGTTTGGAAGCGAAAGTGATTTGACTCCTCGGCATACATTAACGTTTTACGGCTTCAACCGATGCCCATGTGTCAAAGTCACGTTGACAGGGGGAGCTCAAAGTCTCGAAAGCACCTGAAACTAACAATTGTCACAGTGCATCATTGTGCAAGTTATACCCTGTATTTACCGCAGATGGTAAGCTCGGTAGCTGAGACTCAAGTGAGTGTGCTGACTTAGTAAACTTTAGTTAATTTATTTTACTTAAACATGTCGATTTAATTTAAATTAGCTTTCAAAAATTAACATGCACTTTTTGCAAATTGGTGGTTTCAAATGTCGTGTAGGAAATAAGGTAAACATACAAACCCAGATAAGAAATCTGGGTTGCCATGGTTTGATAGTAATATCTTTCGTAAAAAAGACATGTCAGACCAGGACCAAACCGAGTTTGCATTGGACTTGTAGACAGTTGTACAAATAGAGCGCAAAAATGTAAATTAAGAAGGTACGGAAAAGCGTGTGACGACTGGTGTGCACCTCTTAGCGTGTCACTCTTATCTTGGCCTATAAACCCCTAAATTCCTAAACAGTTCTGTGTTTGATGGCCCGTGAAAGTTGTTGGGACTTCCGTGTAAGTCCTGAGTTGTTTAACCACATACAACTATTCCCCCTTTTTTACACATGCTTTCAGTCAAACTGTAAACAGAAAAACAGTAGAGGGCCACATACAACGCTTATCACAAGGAAGCCTTTGCTATTAAATCTCGGAAATCATGTTTAGTAGGATGAAGCATATTGTTACAACGGCCAATTAATTAAATTGATTATGGATATCAAAATCGATGTAGCAATACAATAGATCTTAAACAACACACGCACAAGCCACACACCCAGCTTCTTTGCGCTCATGACGGTTTCTAGTTTTTAGTTTAGTAGGCTGACTAAACCTTTGTAAAAAGACAACAAGAACAACGGTGAACACTCGCTGTTAACCGAGAAAAGGCACACTTGACCACACTAGAGAACCTCGTCTTAGTTTAAGTGGACAATTGCAGTGATTGTTTGGGTGTGCAGAGCGGGCCACAAAGCGATAATAAACAAAGCAATAGTGACGTTGTTCGCGCTGCCACGTTTCGTCAGCAGTTAAACCTGCGAAGCACGAAACAATAGACGAGTTAGAGTTTAAGAAGCCCATTAGTCTTTCTCATTGTTTGCATACACTAAAAAAAGACTGACTATTTGTGGAAAGTTTGGTGCAATTGTATGTGGCTTTCCATTGATGTGAAAAGACGCCCGGATTGCAAATTTGACATCACATAAACACACAAAACGTAGGTAATTTTAATAAATTACCTTCACTGTTTGTGTTGTAATTATATGTTGACCTTTCTGCCATTACTTTAATGCATGCAAACATGTGCGCGTGTGTGTTTACATGACAACGCTCGTTTCACAACTTTCGGTTTAATGTTGATTTACCGCGTATTCAATTGATGCCTTTCAATTGATTGTTTAAAAATGGTTGTTTAGGATTTACAATACTTTAAAATAACTTCAGTGCTTGTCAAAGTACTCGTAAGTTTGAGGTTTAACGCAATTTAGACTTGGCAAGCGAGACTTCGGTCAATAGCTATCGTCCTGTTATTTTAGGTCGATGTGTGCTATGTAATATTGGGTTTAAAAGACAGGGTTTCGTCTAAACGTCACACTCATTGGAGATGTTTTGTGACGTCAAGTCGGATTGGATTTAGATTAGTTAATCAGACAACACAATCCTTGAGACATTTGCGCTATTTATTGCAAAAAAAACGTGTTGGTCACCTTTTTAAAGCCATTGTCTTCGAGTGTAGCTGCGCTGATTTCTTTGGTAAGCTTAATCCCAGTGCCCCAAATGGCGACCTAACAATCATCATTAATTTTGGTTGTTGACATAAAACATGGTGATACAACAACACCCATGTATTACGTAAGCTGAAAGTTGTGACCCAATGTGAAAGTTTAAAAAAAGGTGTGACATTTGAAAAGGAAGTGTGAAATTCTGTTCCGCATTGGACGAGCAGTGGGCTTGGCGATTGCAAAACAATGCTAGTTTCCTTATACAGGCCCTGGTCTTATCAAGAAACCTGTCATTCCTTTGTCTTTTTAAGGAAACACGTGACGAGGAAATAGGTTTTTCAGAAAGTTAAGTTCAGTTTAGCTGATCTAAATTTGGTCCAGATATTTGGTTGCGATAAGAGATGGACGAAGATTGGTATTGTCGACCTGGAGGGCTCCACACTCGGACAGATAAGGATTTGAGGCAGTATCCGTGAGTTGTTTATCACTATGTTTCATCATGTTTTCCACGTCTTAGTTTCCAACAAAAAAGTAAATCATGATTTACCAGGGAAAACACGTATAGTTTCTACACATCGCAGGTTAACATTTCTATCATTAAGCCATCTAGCAAATCATAAATCAGACAAAAAAACACTAAAATACATATCATTTGCCCTTCAGTAGTTCATTGCGGCCTTTTTTAAAATACATCTTATCTCATTGCGTTGCAACAAAATACCAATAATTCACACTCATAAAAAAGCTGTATCGCAGATGGTATTATGGTGCAATGTCGAGATCGGAGGCTGAAAACCACCTTCTCCGCGAAGGCAGACAGGAGGGAACTTTCCTTATACGTGATGCTTCGCCAGGAACAGGTAAAACCCAGACATGGCACAGTGACCCCTCCAAGATTCGAGACGATTCTTTGTGTGAACTTTTGCCACTTGTGTTGAGTCATTGTGTTGTTACACGCAACCAGATGACGTGGCAATTGCAATCTCACCGTTGCAATTCATTTAGAGGTTTCGTTTCTTCCAAGTCTTAACCAGTTGTCGTTAACGAGAGCGCGGAAAAACCACTTTTTCCAAATGTAGTGTAATGACGTGCCAAACTAAATTTAAACATTTTAATGGAGCGCCTTTCGTCCATAAAGAGTGAGTTGCAAACGCGCCTTCTAAAGTAGCAGAGTGTGAATATTAAGTAATGTAAGCTAAGTTTATTCAATGTGGGCAATATATGGGGAATGTGAGCAAGGTGGTAAAGGCGTGGGCAAATTTTCCGAATGTATCATGTAAATACGTCACGGTGATAAAAATTGTGAGGCGTACGTACATAGGAGTCAGAGATAATTTGTTTCGAATAGAATTTACCACTGAAGCTAGAGCACCTATCCCGATTTCCTACTTACCAAACTTGACATTTGAAAGAAATCCCACCACAAAAATGTTGCTTCCACTCATGTTGACTTACGTAACTGACTTGCTCGTACGCCATTTTAGCTTTCAACACCGGCGGTTTCGTATAGAAGTAATGCGTGCTTCTTTGCCAACCTTATGGTTATTTTATCATATGTACAGCCGTAAGTTTACGTAGATGTATAATGTCGAATACGGCAGTAAACACAAATAACAACAGATCACTATTTTTGTGAAGTGGCAGACCCGTTCAGACTATCGGTTTTGGAATGGAGAAACGGGGCGTGCAACATTGTGCATTACAAGGTCGAAGTGAATATTCTCGGGAAATATTATCTCGATCCACTGAAAACATTTCCCACCCTGGAACGCTTGGTTTGTTACTACAGAGGTAATTTTCATTAAGCACTCTATTGTCAAGCTTTTCAAACTGAAACTGCTTTTTTGGTTGCTGTATTCGACTTGAGCCAATTTGTCTAAATTTCGGCAGAATGTTTTTTTCAGATTATGCAACAGAAATGAAGACCCGTCTATCGTCTGCCTGCTCGCGCGGTAACAGAACCAACATTTCAGGTCTGGAAATAAGCAGGGACAAGCTGGCTTTTGTCGAGAAGATCTCGTCGCACCGTGACAAGCTCACTGAAGTGTGGAAAGGTAACAGGATAAAATATCCCTGTTATCAAAAATGCACAAGCGCCAAAACCACAAGTTATGGCAAACTGTTAGGAAACCTTTTGTTTTTCCTCGTTGAAAATCGTTGTTGTTGGTGGGGCAACCCAACCGTTGGATCGCATTTCCCCGCTTTGTGCTTCTCCCGCACTAGAAATTGAGCGACATAAGTTAAATTGTTTTTAAATTCAGAAGGAAAATTCTCTATTCTTTGCCTTCAGCAAAACTGCATGACTTACGAGAAACCCAGGTGGCTGTAAAAAAACAGAACAATGGAGGACAAGAGGCTGGCGAGAGGCTTCTGGATGAGGCGTCGGCGTTAAGGATCCTTAATCACGACAACATTACTCGGATACTTGGTGTGGTAGGTGAAGTTTGCAATAATCAATGCATACATATGCCTTTAAACGTAGTTTCATACGAGTATTAAACATAGTTTTACACGTTTTGTTCCCGTAGAAAGTAAACTAAAAAAACTCTAGAAGTTACCCAATAAATACCACAACCAGCAACAGATCAAAACAACTTTTGCAACAAAATACGGTATTTTAACACCATTTACCCTTTATTGTAGGTGACGTCATACCCAGTCTGTGTTGTGACGGAGTTCCAAACCAATTTGGACATGCTTGACTTTTTGTTAAAGATCGACTGCTATGAAACCGCCTACCCAACTCTTTTGCTGATGGCTCGTCAGGTATATCATACGGGATACGTTGAAAGAGAATGCGGGCAAAGTGTACAGGCATTTCTGATTTAATAAGATGTTCTATAAATCATAACCGTAATCCAAAATTTCATGTTTTACTAACTTACGATTAAGGCAACGCATTTACGTTTAGGCAGAAGAATACCATTTACAAGAATGCACGCGTGCGCCAGAACCGGATAATCATTAACCTTAGAGCAAACGTAGTTCGCCATTCAGCGCCACAAAACCTATTGTTGCACAGAACACGTTTTGTTTACGACTAAGTGTGTCTTTCGTTTCAAGGTTGCTTCTGCGCTGCAACACGTTGGAGGAATGATGTTTGTTCACAGAAACGTACGAGCCAACAACATTCTTGTCGACAACAATCTACAGTGCAAATTGTCTGGTTTTAGCTTCGCAAGAAGTGTCAACGAGCATGGCTACTATTTTACCACTGACGGTATATTGAAATTGGATTAGCTGCTAAAGCTTTGTAGTAAAAAATCTAGTTTTATTATAGATCTTTGAAACGTTTTTTTCACTCGTTTTGTCTCTTTTGTCTTGTATTTTGTGTCAGCTGCAAATCCATTTAGGAAATCATTTTGTCTGCAATTTATTTAAATTTGCAAGGGAAAAACAGTCGATTAGTTGATTTTATATTTTCAACAGATGATCCGCCTTTTGACCCGCAAATGTACCGCTGGATGGCAATCGAGGGTGCGGTGGAGCGCAGGTTCTCAACGGCATCCGATGTTTGGTCATTCGCCGTCTTCCTTCACGAGCTTTACACAAAGGGAGAGATGCCTTATGCCGGTTTGTTACATGTAAAATCCATCCCATTTTTAACGGCTTTTAATCTACAAACACAGCACCACTAATGTCTATCATTTCACGTGGGAAAAGTATAATATGTAAATGCTAAAAATCGATTTTGCCTGATAATAGCATCTTCAGCTCTATTATAGTCTATCCGAAACTGGAATCGTCTGTATAAGGCAAATTTGAATTAGGAAGATTTCTCCACTAACTTCCCTAAACTTTGTTGTTAAATACAGATGTTCTGGCTCCTCATGTTGTTAATGCGGTGAGCGGCGGAATTCGTTTGCAGCAGGACGGATCTATTCCTGCGTCAGTTTACTCGATCATGACAAAGTGTTGGACACAAAAACCTGAACACAGACCTGACTTCGCCTACATTATTGTAAGTCAAATTACGTGAGCAAATAAACGTTAAGAGTACGAGCAGCACGGCTGTGCAATAAATACAAGGACATGATATAATTTTGTAGGTTGTTTCATTTTTCCTTTTTAGTGGCACCGGTATCATTCCGCTATTACCCAAAAAACTCCAACCCTTGCAAGCATTTTGTTAACCGACATTTAATATTTTGCACTCGTACTTCATACATTTTACCAGGGTGTGTTTCCACAAAATATGAATGTGACCATAACAGCGGCATTTTTAGGGCTACTTTGAAACTCTGTACAATCAAACTCAGCAGCCGAGAGCCTTAAAGTTGTCACCGGGGACTCAAGAATACCCACGGTATGTGAAGAAAGTCGAGCCGAGAATGTGGGGTCCGAGATAGGTGGTCGGGTGGAGGTGGAACGAACGTTCGAGGAAAACTACGGACATGCAGTGTGCATAAATCATCCAAGAGCTTAAGGCTACCTAAGAATGGAAAATCCTTTTCTTCATATGTTGTAGCTTAGGAGAGTGGTTGTATGGATGAACGAACACAAGGGCACAGACGGCCGTGGCCGAAAATCAAAACGTCACAGCTTTAAAAAAACTGCAATGGTCTTTAGCATTTCGGAATTGTTACGCGTTGAACATTTCGTATGCAAACAGATCCTAAAACACAAAAAAGTGTAAGCTATGTTTAATACCAAGCGCATACTGACTTCTGAAATCCAGCTTGAACCAGACAACCAGCAAGAACAACATACGCATGTACCCCAGTGGGCCAATCACAGTTTCAATACAGCCACAATGGAATGAAAAGGTTTATTACACAATAGCTTATGTACAGCTGCAACTTTTTTCGGCCACTTTTGCGCAATATGTTTTGAACCTCATTGCAACTAAATGTTTAAATTTTCACCAGAAGTAAATGACTACGATCAGCATTTTAAGTGGGGTTATTTTACATGTGCTACAGTCTCCTATTTCCATTTGGTCCAAGACTTGTAAATAATGTTAAATTTTCTGAATTTATACCTTATCCTTCTGCTGGAATGTTTTTTGATCGAAAGAAGGTTTTCGTCCTCTTTAACTAGTTCCTGTCTTTTTAACGCTTTTGCTGCAATACCATGCGTGTTTTGAACTTGTTCGCAACACTGTGCTTAAAATACATTGCTATTGACTTAGCCACAATGGATTTTTTTGGTTTTAAACCAATGTATTTTACGGTTAAGGTATGTGGGCCATATGTTGCGCGTTAGGCTTTTTAATCAAGTCGTCTGATTTCGTTATACATCGAGTTTATTTCGTCTTTTGTTAGCCGTTTTTTTTATTCTGCGCAACAACAAAAAAATGCTAATCGTATTAGCTTGATAAACACTTGTATAGCCCGCCGCAAATTTGACATTTTGGGTTCCCGGAACAAAACTTATGTCGACTCATGTGTATATCATAGCTGGTAGTAAAATAACGGGCCTATACCATAGCTGGTAGTAAATAATGTATATATCATAGCTGGAAGCAGCGTGGGGTAAATAAATAACATGTAAATAGAAAGCTTTCATTAGGTTTGAACAGAAGTCGGTGGGCTTCTCAAATTAGATCTGCAAGTAGTAAGCCAGGTAAAAAATTTAAAAAAAGTGTTTTGTTCTTGTTTTGAAAAGGTTTCCGCGGTAATATGTGGGGTGTATTCACACGCCAAAATCGCACCTACTGCATATACGACCGAATCATGTTAGCGACAATCGTTCCTTCCCTATTCCTGCCAGTTTCATCTGACCAAAACGACAATGTCCGCTTGCAGGTATACCGAGGGCATTGCTCTGAGTTAACCAGAATGAAATTAGTATTTGTTACTTGCGGGACAAAGCTCGTTGCGATTACACCTGGTGTCAATGTAGCAACACAGGCACAAGCGTTCTGTAACAAAATCTAAATCGTGATATAATTTAAGTGACAGCAATTTTCACGTGGCTTTAATTGTGTGTTTACAGAAGAAAACAATGCCAATGGGCAGATGTTTTGTTTAATGGTCATAATTTGTCAATCTTCACCGGACTGATGACAGGATCTACGCATTACTCTTTAGAACTTCCCTGCTTTCTCCCGCTTTCACAAGTCTTTATCTGTTTGAAGTGTTTTCAAATGAAAGTTTTGGCAACCTCGCGTAACTGTAGCAGAGACGTCCTGAAAGCAGATATTTTTAAGCCTGACAAATTTGTACCCTAAAACGGTTCCGTGTCGTTTGCCAATCTTATCTGATTGGCAGCAGACAAATTTTCCCTTTGATTGACATTCATCCAAGCTTCCAGCGTTGTCACAATGCCAACAAGTGACAGGCAAAGAAATGCAGACGACTACAACAGCAAATCAAGTCCATGACAATACATATGTTTTATAAAGGTAACAAAAACTTGTAATAAAATAGCAAACCTTGGTAAAACAGAACAACAAACGTACTTTTTTTCGTCGCATTTTTGGGTAAACGCATCATTGTAGCCAACATGAAATTATAAGACTCGACCGACAATTTAGCCTGCAGCGTGAAAATTATCAGACAAGACCGACAATTAAGCCTGTTAGTGGGCAACACTTTTTCCTAACGTTGCAGTTTAAACTTTATAGTGCTGCAGGGCAGAATGACTTGCTTGAAACAAGTCTCCATGTAGGTATGTGGATTTAAATTGTGGGCACGTATTTTACGAAACTGGAATCATTTTACATTTTGGTTACGCGATAATGTCGGGTCTGAAGCTTTATCCGAAAACCAATATCCAAGTACTATTAAAAAAGAAAGGCTTGCTTAACTCAGTAATCATCAATATTAACAACAGTAAGCATAAAGCTATGTCTAAAATATGTTACGCCGTTTGTAAATCAACTGCATTGCGTGAATACGTGACTATAACGTGAATTTGGGGAGTGAGCACAAAAGAAGGCGAACAGAATCTCAAAAAAGAAAAAAGCACCCTTTTGCTGGTTAATAATACTCGCACACGTCAAAACACATATTTCTTAACATCTCTGCAATAATAGACTCCGATCGATTTTCCAAGTCTTTACCATTTACAATAAAGAACTTTCCCGTGTTTCCGACTAAGTCGCGAAGTTGTTTTTTGTCAACTTCTCTTCCATCAAAATTGAGAAATATTACATAAATCTGGCGACAAACAAGAACAAGAAAATTAAACCAAATTGTTGATGGGGGTAAAAACATACTCTCCATAATTTATCTTAGGAATATAACGGAGTTCAGGCCTAACTTACAAGGGCTCCGTCGTCCCGTACCGTTCTTGCAGCGTGTTGAACAGAGTCATCAGAATTGGCTTCAATAATTATCAACACCACGTCAAGGTGATTTAGTCGATGTCCTTTGGTAAGTAACCGTTGTTTTACGAACCGCAGGGCGGAACCAGTGTGGACCAGTCCGTCAGCTAAAGAAATAATATACTTGCAATACAGAAGTCTAACATAATCAAAAAAATTTTGATAAAAAAATCTCAGACAGGAAACATCGTGCCAGATACAAAAATATTTTATGGATTGCAGGAAAAGTTTCAGGTGGAATTGTGCTACTAAAATGTTGTGTTAACTTTCCAATTGTCTATCTGTTTAATTATAGTCAGAACAAAATTTAGGCACTATCAAGAGTTGCTAAAGCTATTTGTTTTGGTCAAAAAAAAAACTCCTTAGATTGCAGAAAAAATGAAACAAAGGCATAAACGGTTTTGCTTTCAAGCTCACTATCACCGACACAAATTTTTTCAGTTACCTGTTCGTCGGAATGGAACCCCCGTTTTTACTCCGTTCCTAATTGTAGTTGAATTGTGTAGGACCGGATGACCAAACAACATACTTGTTTCTTCATCTACAGAACCGCTGAAGAAAACCACCGCCCAGCGCACCTTGTCAGGACCGGTTTCCAATTGCCTAGATGCAAATAAACGCTTATTTAAAAGAATGATTTTGTTAAGCGAAACCTTTCCAATTGTTTATTTTACCTCATCAAACTTTTAATAATAGTTTCTTCCCTTTTTCTTGCGGTTTCTGGGTTTTGGCGATGTGACATAATTGTAATGTCTGCTTGTAGGTAAGGAGGGCAAAGCTCTGCAGAAATAAAAGTTCAAAATGCGGCATAAGTAAGCAATGTATCAATGTTTACAATATTTCAGCTAGAGTAAACTGCACTCTGAAAAGCAGCTTCATATAATATACTTGTACAACACGGCTTTTTGTGGCTCCAACGTTGAGTTTTTAGACATTCGATATCTTGGCTGAAATTTATCAAATAATCTTCATCGATACAAGATGCTGTACACACAGACTTGATTTTATTTAGGTTGGTACATTCAACTTTTCCATGCTTAATAGCTTCAATGTTCCACCGCGGACAATGATTTGCATCACCTATACAACACGCAAAAAAAGAGAAAACCTTTGAAAAGAAAACTATGTGAAAGGTCGATTAAATGTTTTACGATTTAAAAATATGGGATTAAAATTCCTGTCATGTTTCGATTTCTAAAAACAGGTCAGAAGTCGTTTGCCCTGGAGTGTTTAGTGTTGACACTGCATAGCTGAGGTAGTTTTAAATCGGTTTCAATCTTACCTGCAGAGCAAAGTTCGTTTCGGTTACATCTGCTGCCATGACAACAACATCGACACAGGGAGAAGATTTTGTTTCCGCATTGATAAGCATTCTAAACATAAATACATGAGGCAAATAACGTTTTCCAAGTACAAAAGACTCCATCATTAAAATATGCTTAAAATGTAGTAAATGCAACTCGCCTGTTTTCTTTCGTTTTCGCAAGCCTTCTCCTGTTTGCAGTATTTCCAAATCAGAGTTTTGCCGAACACTCGGCGCGTGAGTGTAGCACAAACGTCCTACAAAGCAAATTGGTTTAAACAACGAACCCTTTTTTGACTATTTTACCAAACCTCTTCCGACTGACAGCGCGCATATATCCCGTTCAAATGGCATTCGTCCAAGCCTCTTGCGTTGTTACAATGCCAGCAAATAAAAGGCATGGACCTGCTGATGGCCACAACTGCACAATCACAATATCTAGGTTAAACACGAATATAGGCTACAGTTCTAAGTTCCAAACTTTGTATCAAAAGAACTATACCCGCATTTTAATAATGAAACACACGATTTTATTATATAACATACCTAACCTTGGCAGAACACAATGATGAATGTAACTGATTTTATTTGATGCTCTCGCATATTTAAAATAGCGTCCTTCTGTGACACTGTACAGAGTAAAAATGAATACAGGTTTGGCTACTCCTTCAATTCGCGCACTCCAAACATTGTGGCAAAAACCAAACACAAACCACAATCGCTAGCTACGTGTCGATAGCATTGCTGTAGGGCAAAACAACCAATATTTGCAGATAATGTTTCCTAGTGGCCCAGAATCTGCTTCATTTTCGGCGGATAAGGAGTTGGAAGTATTAGTCCTAACAATTGCCAATCGTCGGCCAGAGACCATACATAATAACCAGATCAATCATTTTAAGTTCCGACTTTTAAGGTGAAATCGTTTGATTTGTGCACACCAAATTTTTACTTTGTGTTAATTGTGGGGCAGAGGTTTTAACAACAAATACACGGCTATTTTTCCAATAAACTGAACAGTACTTAAAAACTTCAGGCGGTTTGCATTGTGGCAAAAACTGCAATAAATTACTTGCCTAATTTCCAATGAATTACATGCCAATTCGATATCCAGGAAATCGTGGACGTTATTTTGAGACCTAATGTTTTTACGCTGGCCTTGCGGTTTCTACCCAGACAGATATTACGCAGCAGTAAGGGAGACTTGCAATTCATCGCAATCACTTGCATTTCCGCTGCACGCGCGGTTACGTAGGCGCTGTGCGACGTCACAATGAGCAAAATGCCGAACCTCATGTGACAGTAGCCAAGATATTGCGAAAAATGGTTGAGTCTGTCAGACTTCGTGTCACAAGTTTCGAAACATTTGGAAAACTAAACAATGCGACTTAAGTAGCCCTCCCAATCAAAGTATGTCGGCGGATTATGCTGAAAACGCTTTGGTAGCTTATTGGAAGTTCTATGACCTACTGCGAATGTTGGTAGAGATTTTATTGTAAATTGTTGGCAAAGTTTGTAATCGGGGAATATTTTCTGTAGTTGCAGGTGATTTAGGATGTATGACACATGTTGACAAAAGCCTTTTTCGAAGTTAGTGTAGTAACAGTGTGTGGTAATTTTAAAAGATATACGTCGGAACAACATATGCGTAAAATAATGATTTGAGAATCAATTTAGTTTAGAATTTTGATTTTGTTCAGAATTTTCTATATTTGCCACAGATTTGGCTTTAAATATATTTTTTAATTCTTGATAATTCGTTTGAAGCCTAAAACTTAGAAACTGTTGTACATGTTGTCAACCGTTGTAATTGAGGAAATGTCTACAAGCTTTTTTAGCAAAAGGGTAAACTATTTCACTTGTTGACACAGGTTTTATTCACATTTTTGCCAAGTTTAAGTTTGAACTTAGTTCAGTTTGTATGTTTTCGATAAATTTTAAGTCTAATCTGTTCCCTCAAGTTAAGATGAATTTCTTACAACTTGCGGTCATAGCGAACATCATTTTGATGGTATGATTTTCTTACAATGTTGAACCAGAAAAGGGTCGGCGCCTACAAAAGATCATAAACCCAAAATTACATCGTCACAGCTTGACGTCATTTAAGAAATCCAATGAGATTGCACCATAAGTGTCAGCATAATGGTATTGCTGTCATCGTATTTACCGTTTTTTTCTGTGAGCAGCGGTCAAATCATTGCTTAAACCCATAGGCCAGATACACTAAGTCAATAAGGGTCTTTTGTACTGCGTTCAAATTTAGGGCAAGTTACATTTTCTCATTGTAGCCAACCTTTAAAAGGCAGGATTCCCAATTATTTAAACTGTAAAAATAAACACTTCAACGCTTTTAGACCCATTTTTTCTATGTCTAGGGTACAATGGCGCCAACTTTCCTTAACATTTGTATTACGGGTCCTGATTAAAAGATTCCTCACTTCTTAAGTTTAATGTTACGATTTGTAATTAGGTAAAGCCATCCAGTGCTACAGGTGCACTTATTTCAACACACTGGGAGTCACTTTCAACTGCAAGGGACCAGATTTGAACGACAACTTGATCAGGGAATGCGGAGCAAACTTTACAACTTGCCTTACTGTGACCGAAACGGACCTAGGTAAAGATTCTGCCCAGAGCAAATACTTGAAATCATTTCTATTTTGGTGGGCAACATCTAAATAGGTTAGATGATAATAAGGTAGTTTATTAACACAGCGTTTGCATTTCAATCGATAAACTTCATATTACCTAAAACAATGAAAGATTTGAAAACCTTTGTGGTAAAATTTTGCAGATCACAAGAATGAGCCACGAAGGATTATTCGCTCATGTGGAACCGATGAGAATGTTGAAAACAATGGAACTTGCAATCGGTATTACGACCGTCATTTAAAAATTCGGTCATGTCAAACGACTTGTCCTACAGGTAAAAAAACAAAAAAGTCTACCGCAAACAAATTTATAACTGTATTTCAATTATTCGGATAAAGGCGAGGTAATGAAACATGTTTGTTTCAACGAGGGAACCATGATAACAAAACGTAAATGTCAAACATGCAAATTGAAGTGACAATGCTTACAATTTCGAAGCGGCTTAAAGGTGTTTAAAAAATTATTCTCGTTTAAAATAGTCTTGGCAGTCACCCTAAAACACTAGAAAGGTTGTAGTACGCTTTTTGACTCCGGGTAAACCATTATCTTAGCTTGTTGTCTTATTTCAGTAAACACTAATGTTTAAAACTACCGAGTTAACCACATTTTTTTCCGCCCTAATCAACGGCCAGAGAATCTTACACACACCCCGCTGACCTCCGCACAGCAGTTTGTGGCCTAAACGTATTTTCGACACGATTTTAAACTGCACGAAAGTCTTCAACGGTTACAACGTTTTGCTGACATCGTTTGTTCCCGAAACCAGGCTCGAAATTGATTTTATAACCATTTGTTTTCAGACGCTTGCAACTACAAACATGCAACTGGTTCGGCGCCTAGGACAAAATCATCAACAGGATTGATAGCGGTACTTTTTGCGTGCAAAGCTTTCCACGATTTCGTCACTCGCTGTGTCATGTGACGCAGTGAAGACGTTGCGAAAGAACGCTAATGAGTCATATCACAACGCCCTTTTAGTCGACCTAACTTTTCATACAATTTCTTGGCATAGGGTTGCCAACCGTCCGTTATTTCAAAGGACAATCCTTTATTCAGCTCCATTTGTCCTTGTCTTATATTGAGATTTGAAATGACACAATTTGTCCTATATTTTGAAATCGTTTTGACTGGTAGTTCATTCTCCTGCTCTCAAGACCTGATGCAAAAGCGTTTACTGCACTATACCAAAAGCACAGCGCGGCAGACCGGGGTGTAAAAGCTTCATTTTATGTGTAAATCAATTTTCCATTCAAAAAGGCAATCATTTTGAAAAAACCAGACAATCGTAAACAATGTTACTAAATATGAAAAGAACTACTAAAAACTATCGAGAAAAAAGTAGGTGCGTTTGGAAAGTCAATACCTTCGCCTAGTAACTGGACTCACAAGAACCAAACAAATATGGCGTAAATAAACGTGTCTTTTTTGTAGCTGAACATAGTTGGCAACCCTACCTTGGCAACAATAAAATACGTTTTCGGTGACGTCATGTACAACGNTTGTTCCCGAAACCAGGCTCGAAATTGATTTTATAACCATTTGTTTTCAGACGCTTGCAACTACAAACATGCAACTGGTTCGGCGCCAAGAACAAAACCATCAACAGGATTGATAGCGGTACTTTTTGCGTTCAAAGCTTTCCACGATTTCGTCACTCGTTGTGTCATGTGACGCAGTGAACACGTTGCGAAAGAACGCTGATGAGTCATATCACAATGCCCTTTTAGTCGACCTTACTTTTCATACAATTCCTTGGCATAGGGTTGCCAACCGTCCTTTATTTCAAAGGACAGTCCTTTATTCAGCTCCATTTGTCCTTGTCTTTTATTGAGATTTGAAATGACACTATTTGTCCTATATTTTGAAATCGTTTTGACTGGTAGTTCATTTTCCTGCTCTCAAGATCTGATTGCAAAAGCGTTTACTGCACTATACCAAAAGCACACAGCGCGACAGACCGGGATGTGAAAGCTTCATTTTATGTGTAAATCAATTTTCCATTTAAAAAAAGCAATCATTTTGAGAAAACCAGACAATCGTAAACAATGTTACTAAATATGAAAAGAACTACTAAAAACTATCGAGAAGAAAGTAGGTGCGTTTGGAAAGGCAATACCTTCACCTATTAACTGGACTCAAAAGAACTAAAACAAATATGGCGTAAATAAACATGTCCTTTAATTGTAGCTGAACATAGTTGGCAACCCTACCTTGGCAACAATAAAATATGTTTTCGGTGACGTCATGTACAACGTATGCGAGGCATTAAGTTGGCGCATTTGCACGTAAACACGGAAGTACAGCTCGTGAAAGCAGTTATACATTAACATACTGTGACGTGTCTGCTTACGGATTGTTTTGCGNCGAGGCATTAAGTTGGCGCATTTGCACGTAAACACGGAAGTACAGCTCGTGAAAGCAGTTATACATTAACATACTGTGACGTGTCTGCTTACGGATTGTTTTGCGGGTGTTTAAGTATTGGTCCTAGCCGCAAAACGTTCTCTACACATGTGCAATGTATGACTTTCAGAATACTATGTGTCGTTCTTTGAAATGTGTTTTGTCGGCCCCTGCAAAATGTCTTAAACATTTTTTGTTTCTGTTGGTTTTAAATGCAATCCGATTGACCGAATAACTTCATTATTATCGGATTTTGCAGATTGTTACGTTCATAAATCGGCGATGATTTGCACATGCATGAATTGCTAGGACAAGGGTTGGCACATATGCCAAAGTTGGCGCGAAAAGTAATTCACGAGTTCGTATCCCAAAATATTTTTTAGCCCAAGTTAAGCAAACTGATTTTTGTATTTCGATAAGTGCAGTGCGAACTGCATCGACGAGTGAGAAATCGCGTGTAAACCAGCCATTTGCAGATTTTAACGATTATTGCCCACTAAAATCAAAAACTGCTGACGCACTGCGTTCAAAAGGCCGTCGACCCCTATGGGAAGTATACCTGATTTAAGATCCGAACAAAAA